>JAPEUT010000009.1:0-203912 GCA_027946375.1 Neodidymelliopsis sp. IMI 364377 | reverse complement strand
CCCTCCGTCCCCGTCCACGTCGCCGCCCGCCTCTCGCCCCTTTGCTGCTGCTGTCCCAGGCCATGTGCTGCACCGCGACGGCGTACAGGAGCTGCTAGCAACGGCGCCGCAGCAGAATGCGTCTCCGACCCGGACGCAGCGAGCACGACCTGAAGAGGAGATCGACCCTCGACCCAGCCGGCCTCTTCAGGCGCACCGACAAGACAGACAGCAGGGCCGTCGACAGCAACACCAACACCAACACCAACACCGACGCCAACCACCACGACCGCCTCGCCGTCTCCGAAGATGGCGCCCGTCCGACGTCGAGCGACGTGGTGCGGCCGTCCTTCTCGCGCGGCTCCTCGCACCACGACTCCCCGCCCGCCTCGCCGC
The DNA here is from genome assembly GCA_027946375.1 of Neodidymelliopsis sp. IMI 364377. Lineage (NCBI taxonomy): Eukaryota > Fungi > Ascomycota > Dothideomycetes > Pleosporales > Didymellaceae > Neodidymelliopsis > Neodidymelliopsis sp. IMI 364377. The sequence goes on along the minus strand of JAPEUT010000009.1, from coordinate 203,537 downwards.
GCGCCCCCAACCCGCGCCGCTTCTCCATGCTGCGCTTCCGCCATGCCTCGGACTCGCAGCTGTCGACGACGGCCAAGGAGCACGCCGCCCGCGACGCCCCGCCCGTGCCCCCCGTGCCTGCCAGCGCCGCCGAGCCCAGCCATGCAGGTGAGCGTACGTGTGAAGGGCCCCGTTGTCTGTTGTGTGTAGCACTGACGTACCATGCCCCTGCAGCGCCCGCCATAATCACCACCCCACCCACCTTCATGGGCCCTGAACACGACCACGACCACGACCACACCATGCCCCCCGCCAAGAAGCGCGGCCGCCTGCAGCACTTCACCCTGCGCCGCCGCTCCTTCGACCCCGCCAGCGTCGACCGCCCCGGCGGCATCCTGCGCAAGTCCATGGACAAGAAGCGCTCCGGCCCGCTGGGCTCCCGGAAGAGCAAGACCAACCTGCTCGACGACCCCGCCGACCGCTTCTCCTCGACCCACCAGCGGCCCGACGAGCTCTCCGAGGCACGCGACTTCGCCCAAGGCACCACCGCCCTGGCGCCCCCAACACACCGCGCCTCCGAGTCGTCGCGCTCCGACGGCAGCTCAGGCGGACACGTCTCGTTTGAGACAAACACGCGCCCGCCGCACCCCCAGCGCAACACCTCGGCCCGCTTTGGCTTTGGCCGCCGCAAGCAGCGCGCCTCGCTGTTCCCCCTGCCCATGAAGATCGAGCCGCCCCAGTTCCCAGACACCGCGCCCGCAACACCACGTGCCTCGACTGGTGGCATCAGCACTGGCTCGCCCGGCTCGCCCAACGGCAGCCCTCCCCTGACGGCACGCCGCTACACCGAGGGCGAGAATGGCACCCACACACCGCCGCTGCCCTCTGCCTCGCAAGTCGCTCTGGCTGCCACCTCGCTGAACCTGGCCTCGCCCGGAGCCGGCTCCCTCTTTCGCAACGACTCGTCCAGGTCGGCTCGCTCAGCGCGCTCCTCGCCGCAGCCGCCCAAAAGACTCGGTCTGCGCGGCCGCTCCTCAACAATGGGTTCACTAGGCGGCATGTCCGACGACAACCCATCGCCAACACCGCCCAATGGCTTCAGCGGCCGCACCTCGACCTCCACCACGGCAGGACGCAGCAGCTTCAGCAATCTGTTTACCTTGGGACGATTCCGTCAGAACGATCTGCACCCCTCTAGACATGGCTCTCCTGCCCACGGCTACACGGGCACCTCCAACTCGTCGCACCAAAACTCGCTCAGTATCAGCAGGGAGACGTTGGTCATGCCTGAGCGCGAGGAAGGCGAGACCCCGGGTCGTTATCTGGAGAGGATCGAAGCCAACAACGTGGACAAAAGCGTCATTGCCAGCTTTCTCTCCAAGACCGATGATCAGTTTCTTTTGTCGGTCCTGCGCAGCTACATGCGCAGGTTTGCCTTCTTCGGCGACCCCATCGACATGGCCATTCGCAAGTTGCTGATGCAAGTCGAGCTCCCCAAAGAAACACAGCAAATCGACAGAGTGCTCCAAGGTTTTGCCGACCGCTATCACGAGTGCAATCCTGGCATCTACATGAATACTGGTATGTGACAGTCCTAGACTACGAACCCTCATGCGCTGACAAGCTACAGACAAGGCGTACTTCATATCCTTCTCCATCATCATCCTCCACACTGATTTCTTTAATCGTAACAACAAACGAAAGATGCAAAGAAACGACTACATCAAAAACTCATCCTGTGAAGGAGTTTCGGACGACGTGCTCGGATGCATCTACGACAACATTGTCTACACACCCTTCATTCACATCGAAGACGAAGTCGACCTCAAAAACATATCATCCAAAAAGAGCAGGAGGACAGCAGTACTCAAGGGCCCCAATGACCCCGCACGCAAAGTCAAGAAGGAACCCATCGATCCCTACACATTGATCTTCGAAGGCAAATTGGACCTCCTTCGTCCTACGATCAAGGATGTGATGAATCTGGACGACCCTTACAACTACCTTGGCACTGCTGCAACGCTCGACACAAAGAACATCTACAAATCTTTCACCAGATACGGTGTCATACAAATCGTCTCGTCACGTTCGAGACCGGAAGCCTTCATGTCGGAAGCCGCACAGGAAAATCCATTAGGGACATCGGTGGGCATTGTCGAGATGCCGGTCACCAAGGTCGGGATACTTTGGAGAAAGGACCCGAAGCGCAAGAAGGCACGCTCGCCCTGGCAGGAATGGGGCGCAGTCCTTACTCGATCAGGCCTCTCGCTCTTCCGTAACAGCGGCTGGGCCAAGAACCTAATGAGCCAACACGAACAACACCAGAAACACGGCGAGTCTGGTCCAGTGGTCTTTTCCCCTGCGCTTCAAGAGTTCAAACAAGACCACATGATACCTATGGACGGCGCTGTGGCTCTGGTCGACAACACTTACAGGAGGCACAAGAATGCGTTCTCAATGTGCTCCAAGATTGGAGAAGAGACGTTCTTGGCTGACAGCGAGCAAGACTTGAACGACTGGCTCGGTGTGCTGAATTACACCGCGGCTTTTGAGACGCTCGGTGTTCGGTCTCGAGGCATGATTGGCGGCTTGTACGAAGGCCAGAAGAATCGTGGTATCAGGCGTCTGGACTCATCTCAATCTGGCAAATCCATTCCTACTGCAACCGGCGATGTCATCGTCCAGAGCGGCAAGATTGACAATCAGTTCGCACAGCAGGTGGTGACGGCCCGGAGAGACATGATGCAGTCGCGCATCTCTGATACTGAAGAGAAACTGGTGGACGCAATCAGGGAGCTGGAGGCACGTCTGCGCGATGCTAGACATCTTCAAATCCTGGCACCTATTCAGCCAAAAACCCGAGAGCTCGTTATACACGCAGCTGGGCGCCTTTCGGCAAAACTCAAGTGGTCGCGCATCGAAATTTGGCGAATGAAGTGTCACCGCGACATTCTTGCACACGAGCTAGAGGACGAGAAGCAGAGTGCTACCGAGACGCAGGCCCGTAACGACCGGATAGCAGAAACCTCTCAAGCTCCACCTGTGCAGGAGTCGCCTGCCTCTACCAGCAAGGCGTCCAAGATCAGTGGGCTCGCGCGTTTGGCGTCGAAGACAAGCTCCTTGACTAGCAGTCACAAACCACCACTTTCACCTGAAGGATCGGCTGTGAGACCTACTACCAAGTCGTCCAGGGACACTGAGATTGACGAAAGTGTCTTCAAGACCCCTCCTGAGACATCTCGCCAAACCAGCCCCACATTCCCTTCAGGCTCTTATAGTGTCCCGCCAATCTCATTCAGTCCACCTGCGTCGGACCGTCGAAGCTCAGTGGCCAGTTCCTCTGTGCAATCCCCGAGAATGTACCCAGTCGATAAGCGACCGTCCGTGTCGACTTTCGACGACGGCACAGTAGGCTCAGACGATGACTCGGACGACGAGAGGTATGCCACACCGCCACTCATCGAGACAGACGAGATTCAGCCGAAGACGCTGGAGCCAGCTACAGATGGAGCTCAGGCTGTCGAGTCGGATGCAGAGCAAAGTCTTGCAGCTCAAGCAGGCTCACCAAACTCACGCACCAAGCACAGACGTAGCCTGCATCGCACACTTCGAGAGTCTCACGGCAGCTCATCGCATCGCCGCAGCCACAAGGGCCGTGATTCTGCCTCGACTATCACTAGTGATGTTTCTGAAGGCGAAGGTCTAGCACGCAGCAAGGGCAGCTTCACTGTGCACGGCAAGAAGGCCTCCGTTATTCAGTTCGGTTCTGACTGGCACAACACCACAGCTGAGGAGAGGCTAAAGACTAAAAAGCAACTTCAAGAGGCGCAGGAACTCGCCTCTGCAGATGAGCGAGATGGCAGCGTCAGCGATGGGACAGTTGTCAGCCCTGGGTCGGAGAGAAATAACGACACTCCTCGCCGCCAATTGTCCTCGGAGCAGGTCAAGCAGCGCCATGTATCTTCACAAACCATTACGCCTGAAAACTTCCACCAGTCGCTGGAATACCAGGACCAGCACCCTGATTCTGACGGCGGCTCTGAGCTGAGCGATGTCGCTGAAGAAGCCACGAGCAAAGAGGGAGCGCTGACCGAACCAACGTCCGAGTCCGCTCCTGCTGAGCCTGCTTCTACCGCACCGTCGTCCATGGATTACGTGAAGTATCTCGCAGAACACAACGAAGACCCCCACACGGAGATGCAAAACAAGCAGTCAACCTCGAGCCTGAAGAGCGTCGGGGCTTAAACATCATACTTGCAACATACCCTTTTCATTTGTGATTTGCATCTTTGGATTTTGAAAAGCGGACTCCACCATTTTCCTTTCGTCTCATTTGCATTGCATAGCAAGCAAAAGCGAATCGTTTCATCTTCCTACTCACTTTCATCAGCAATCGCGCATACAGCATGGCGCGGGTGGACACGGCTTGGATAGCAGCACTCCACGTACGGCACTTTTCTTTTTTTTTGGTTCGCAGCATTATGGCATGTATCTATATAGATGGCGGCGTTCGGTCACTTTTGACGTGGCGAGCTGTGTTGGAGATGTTAGATGATACCACTGTCTTTGGGCAAGGCTTGGATGGGACAGCAGGGGCTGGGAGTAGGAAAAGAAGAATCTTGACACTACATTACACAAAATCTACAGACGTGTTCCTTGTGTGAGCCGAGTCGGATTGAATGCTCCGCACACGAATCGTTGACGTCGAGTCGGCGGGGAAGTCGCAACCGAGACAAAGCTAGCTCCCGTCGCAGTGGGTCCACCCCACACTTTCGCCGCCTGCCATCCCTGTCGCTTTCAACGTTCGACCAAGATGTCGCCCAATCCACGCATGCTCTCGATGGTGACTGGACCTACTTCTGCAGCCCAAGCAAGTCGAACCATGATGTCAGGCTTTGCTAGTGACCTGGTATGGAGGGTAGGAGGTATCGGATGGAGCAAGGGTCAGGACGACGCGCTACCTCGGACCGTGTAACACAATCGGGTATTCGAAGAGGGGAAAGACGCGTCCCACAATATGACGAACCCGGCTGTCTGAACGCATGCCCTGCGTTCCACCACATTGGCAACACGTGCCGCTTGTCCGGACCGAAGGGCTTTAAGGCTTGCTTCTTGCTCTGATTATCATCTGGGAATACCCTTCTACCACCACAAGGCATCTTGACGTCGAAATGGGTGGTTCACAGCCATGGCCACAAGTTCCGGTCGGGAACAAGGACCATACCAGCGCGGCCGTTGTCATCATCGGAGCTGGCATATCTGGTGAGAACGACCAGTCAGTGGCAGATTAGACCCAGGCTAACATCGTCAGGCATGTGCATGGCCATAGATCTGATCAAGCGCAACCAATGCCACAACTTCGTCATCATTGAGAAGTCGTCGAGTATAGGTGGAACATGGCACGACAACAAGTACCCTGGATGTTGTTGTGACGTCTGGAGTATGCTGTACTCGTACTCTTTCGAACAGAACCCAGATTGGACACGCCAGTATCCCGGACAGGAAGAGATTCTTGTAAGTCACCAGATATGAAGACGACACGGGCATCTCTGACACTTGAGAACAGGAATATCTCCGCAACGTAGCTAACAAGTACCAACTCTACAAGTACATTCGCTTCAACACATCGGTCGAAGCCGCAACATGGGACGATAGCAAATCGCGCTGGAAAGTGGACGTCAAGGTGACAGGAGGGAAGGATGCTGAGTTCAGCCCAAGTTACTCTATCGAGAGCGACTTCCTCATCTCAGCTGTTGGACAACTAAATCAACCACGGTATCCAGATATCGAGGGGCTAGAAGTCTTCAAAGGCAAGATCATACACAGTGCAAGATGGGACTGGAGCTACGATATGCAAGATAAGAAGATTGGCGTCATCGGGAATGGTGTGTTTTGATGATATCATTCGAGAGGCATTGCTGACTGTAGTCCAGGCGCAACAGCTGCCCAGATCATCCCAGAGATCCTTCCCGTTTCTGAAAATCTCACTGTCTACCAGCGTTCCCCCAACTGGGTGATTCCACGCGAAGACGGTCCAGTCTCAGATCTCCGCCGCGCCGTCTATCGCTATCTACCACCTGTCCGCTGGCGCAAGCGTGCAGGTATGATGGACTTTCGGGAATCGTTCTACGACGCCGTGACAGACGGGGACTCGGAATTTGCAGATACGCTGCGCACCCTGTGTAACGATATGATGAGGAAGCAGATTCCTGAGCGCCCTGACCTTTGGGAGAAGCTTACACCCGCCTACAACCCTGGCTGCAAGCGCGTCATCATATCCGATGACTATTACCCTGCCATTGTATCTCCCAAAACCCATCTGGAAACCAACAAGATCAAGCGTATCACAGAAAGCGGCATAGAGCTCGAAAATGGCGAGCACCACGCACATGATATGATCGTCCTCGCAACAGGCTTCCGAACTGTCGAGTTCCTGTTCCCCATCAACGTCACGGGCACCCACGGCCGCACCCTGGCCGACGTATGGTCCGGCGGCGCCTCCGCCCTCTACGGCACTACCGTCCCCTCGCTCCCCAACTTCGGCATGTTCTACGGTCCTAACACAAACCTCGGCCACAACTCTATCATCCTGATGATCGAGGCGCAGTCGCGCTACCTCAACACGCTCGTCTCTGCTGTCTTGGATGCGCGGAACCGCAACACCCGCATCGGCATCATGCCGAAGCAGGACAAGACCGATGCATTCAACGACAAGATCCAGGCAATCCTTGAAAAGAGCAGCTTCGCGGATCCCAACTGCGGGAGCTGGTACAAGAATAAGGAAGGCAGAATCACGAACAACTGGAGCGGTACGGTGATTGAGTATCAGGACATGCTGAGTAAAGTGGACTGGGATGATTTCGAGACGACAGGGCTGGATGCCGCTGAGGGCTTGGAGGGGAAGCGCAGCGCGAGTAAGGTCGTGTTTGGGAGTGGAAAGCAAGAAACGAAGATTGGGAGAGTAAGGGAAGAGACATACGTCAGTGACAAGACCCTGCTGCTGGGTGTAGTGAGCACGGTGGCGGCGGGGCTGGCGTATGTTTATGGTGGGAATCTGAGGAAAAGAATCAGGTTTGGGAGGTGAGGGACTAGTGGTGTGTTGGCAGGCTTGTGTTGTATTTACGTTGAGCTCAAGACTGGCGTCTGATCTGATTGTCCAACCGTGGAGACATGCACTATTCTCTACCACTCTCAACTCCTTGCTCTGCCAACACCAGTAGCCTTGCGAACCAGCTCGTCTACCCTATCCACGTCAACCATCGGCATCCGACCTACAGTTATCCACCACTAGCATACTGACCCTGTGGAGGTAGTCACCCCATCACAACCCCATCCGAACAACCTCACTGTCCACCAACCCCAGAGCACTCAAATTGCCCTCATATCCAGAAGATGAGACCAAGCACCATTTTCGCGCGAGCCACTTCACCAGTATGCCGTGAGCCCATTCGAAGCCTGGAGGTCTTGTTCAACATCGGGTCAGCCCACTGCGCCCGTGCCCGCAAATTTGGCGTGTTGTCAACCCCCTTCTTCAACCCCTCAGCCTCCATTTGGTCTCGTGCCTTGAGGAAGCGCACATCGTGCATATCCCAGAAACCGACGCCGGGGTTGGCAGATCTTGGTCGCGGTTCGGGCTCGACGTGACGTGATGGCATACCACATCTATCTACTTCACATGTGTCAGTGGGTCATGCAGTGCTCTGCAGTGTTTGACTGACTGGGCTCAGTTGAATCAGACAGACTCGGCTCATTTCAGCTCGAATTTTCTGGACTGGCAGGCGCAGTTGACTGTTCGGCATCTCCTTCTTGTTGGCAGCAGCAGCAGGTACCTCACTGGCAGCGACACCTGTAGTGGCATCTACAGGCTGCAGCAGCGTAGGCAGCAGCGTTGGCGAGAGTGGCAGTAACTTGCACTCCTGTCGCATCACTGGTTTCAGTGGCAGTCTCCTCAAACTTTGCGAGCGAAGTAGGGTGGCTCTCGACGACGAATGAAGTTATCTTCATCTTGTTGGACTTTCTGTTGCCATTGGACCGGCTCGTGTGTGTTGTGATGGTAAAGTGAGCACGGCGGGGGCAGTGGTAATATTGCAAGCTGCCAAGATTGCCCGACCCGACTGTGCGAGTGGAGTGATGTATCGACCAGACCTTCACGGTGAGGTACTTTGGGGTATGCGTTGTCATCCTAACGCAACAGTGTGCAAAAGAGAATGAAAGCAGAGGTCCCAGTGGCTACCTACAAATACACATCATCTTTGCTGGAAAACACGGCATACCGGACAAGTATCAGCCCAGGAAACGGGTCAGGTATTGACCGAGTCCCAATCGTAAGGAAGAAGGACCGTAGGAATCAAACTCTAGAAGTTTTAAGTGAGAGAGACAGCGCAGCTGGCCACAAGGGAATTGCCCTGACATTCACTCGTATGTTGGTCTACAGGGACGTTTGCAATGGGTAGACTACCAAGAAGTATCATCATAGTCGCAGAATCACATGCCTTCCCAATGCATCGTGACTTTTCTTGGCATCCAAAATGTGACTTCCTCACCTCAGCACTGTCACTTCTCGTCACTCCTCACCCTCAATTTTCAAACATTGTACACAGCATGAGCGACCCCAGCATGAACGGCGACGACGATGTGCCACTCTCTGTACGCCTAATGAGAAGCCAAATCCAAGATGCCATTATACGGGGCGAGAATAACGAGCGAGCCCACGTTGCCTTGATCAACAGCATCACTAATGAAATGCGAGAGTGGAACGATCCTGCCAACATATTGGAGAGAAGCAACAGCCGTGCAGATGCTCGCGCTACGATAGCCACATTGGAGAAAGCCCGAGCGGATCGTGTAAGAAATGCCGATCACGTCTCATTGATACCTGCAACTTCTTTTTCTGCCACACGTGATCACTCAGAATCGGTGCCAACATTGAAGCGACATGGGGATTCTCTACTTCGGGTGCCACGGAAACATCTTGCCACAGTCAGGGGCGGGTCGTCGCTGGCTGAGCCTACAAAAAGGTCCGCTGTACCAGAGGGAGCTCTGATACAGCCTGATATGGATGGTGCAAGGTCACTGAATGTGCGAAACAGCGAGGAGCTTGTAAGGTTACAGAGGATCTACGACCTCGAAGCTAGGATTTGCGACCTCGAAGCCAGGGTCAAGGAGCTGGAGGACCTGCTTGCCAAGAAGCACAAGTCAGCGGGTGCGCTGGCTGTGCACATGGAGACTGAGAGGGAGTGACGGGGGGCTGCTACTGCGTGCGAAGCTACATTTGCTCAAGATATAGCATAGTAGGCAATGCCCGACAAAATGTCATATCAGTGTTCCAGTGCAATACAGTCCTTTCGGTCCACATATACACCGCGTCATTCGTGTCTATGTGCACTTGTGTAGTTCTCTGCAGATGTGCAAAGTTGCATTGGTATTACAATTTAGACGTGAGTCCTAGTTCTATCATCATCAATGGTCAGTGTAAAAGTTGTATACTTCATCACGCCGAATTTTCTTACCTACTCAGCTCTCGTACTTTTCTACTTCTGATGATTGAGCTTTCATTCGAGGCTTTCGAGCTAGAAAATTACCAACAGTGATAGTACTTCGTTGTCTTTCGAGCATAGTGACACTCCTGGCGGGGTAAGCTAGTGCCGTCACACATATGCATCGAGCTCGAGCTTCGTCACCTTATCAAACCGCTGCTTCCCTGCATTGGAGAGCCCTGCCAAGGACCTGAGGATCTGTATACTCTGTATGGAAGTCCTAAGCCCAATGTAGATAGTCAAGATAACGACACCCCTCTCGCAACTGCTCGAAGACATGACAAGATAGCGTGTCGAGCGTCTGCTTACACCACAGCTTAATTTCGAATAAGAGGGTTGGTTGTATCGAATTCATGTACCGAGCACAGTATGACGTATGCACCTCCACCGCTGTTATAGCACCTTCCTACTGACACCCGAAACCCCACACAACACTGATAAGCCGCTAACATGGACAGTTGAAGATATATATATCTTGAGTATTTTTGATATGGTCCTGCTGTCACTCCTGCTTTCGCGGAGTCCCTACATCGTACTCTTACACAGTCAGCTCGGTCAACAGGCTAGACGGCACTTGCCTCATCGTCCTCTATCCGGGACCTACACTAGCTTGATCCTGTATCAAAGGAACACATTACGTCTTGCCATGGAAATTTTGCTACTCACGCTCGGCATAGTGTTCATACTAAGCTCTGCTGCGCTCATCGTCATAAGAAGTGAAAGGCGAGAAATCATTTTCGAACGACTCCACTTCAAGCGGCGAAGAGACTCTGGCTCCAAAACACCCCCTCGATCACTTTCGCGAGAGAAGGGAGAAACGCAAAGGGTACCCGTACCAGTACCAAGTTACTCTACAACTTATCCGCCCTCCCGACGTTGCGCCTTTAGCGAAATGGAAGTGCTTAATCGTCCGGCAGATGTGCCAGCATCGCTTTCCGACTGGACTAACCATTTGTTACCCATGACGATGCCGTATCAAGAAGCGCCAGACGATATGTATACGCCATGTGGATTCTCGATTCGCGAGATTAAAGCTCTCGGAAACTTTGCAGACTATTCCACATTAAGCGATGTACCTCTTCCCAAGCCGTACCATGCATTCGAAATTGAGAAGGCACTCCCAAGACCATACAGGCCTTTCCGATGGGCATACCACCAGACGATGTGTAGGTGGTTCGGATTGTGACTCTTGCTAGATGCTGACCCGAATCCAGCACTCATAAAGATGGAACCTGATTGGTGGCTAGAGCTTGAGAGTACTTACGAAGACCGGATGAAACAACGCTCCGAGCTTTTTGAAGAACACGGTGAAGCAGTCTTACAGGCACTTCCAGGCTCAGAGCTGGCGTGTAAAGAGCTGATGGAGATGGCGTTGCAGTTCCTATGTGCTCGTTATCCTCAGTACTTCTCGCTGAATGCAGACAAGACACTGTTGTCCAATGCCATCCTGAAGACCGAGACTGACCTCAAACGAACTCCGCCCCTGGTTGTCTTGTTTTTCAACATACCTGAAGACTTCGCAATCATGCTGCGAGACGAGAAGACTGGAGACTACATGTTCCGTGCTGGCATCATTTGCAGCGCACTGGGCTGGAATGTAGCCACAAAGATCGGACTTCGTCTGCATGAGATCCATACCCCAGTGCCGGATTACAAAGAGAAGATGCAATTTTCCATGAACAGGTGGGTCACGCTGTCAGGTTTTGCGTATTCGTTTCACTGACACAGCGCAGATACTTCGCTAAAATGCCGACCGACAAACCTATACAACGCGGCTCCTGGGGACTTGAGGTCGATCAACCGCTGTACATACCTCCAGGCTCTCCTCACGAGGAGTACCGCTCCCATCAAATGCCAGACCTCTCACTCGATCGCTGCCACCTGCGTGTAGACTGGCAAACTCTCAGACGTCTTCCACTCTCAGGAACTGTGGTATTCAACTTCAAAGCTTTGTTCACGCCAGTGAAAGAGTTTCGAGATGAACCATGTGTGCCAGGGCTACTTTTGAAAGTGCTGGATGAAGGCAAGAAGAACTTGATGGACTACAAGAATTCGTGGCACACCGAACATGTTGTCAAGCCCGCGCTCGAGGAATACCATCGAGAGCAGATTGACAAGGGGCTGATAGAGGGAGACTGGGAGCCGAAAACGCTCGATGAAAGTCCGTGGTTCCCGAATTGGAAGGAGAAGTGGCATCGTAAGCAAGGATTCTAGTCTCAAATTGAACAATCTCATTTCTCTTCCTGTATTGTTATACTCACAACTTGCTCTCGCCATCGCTACCCCTCGACGTTCCTCTCCACCCACTCAGTGTTGCTCCACCGTCGATCTCAATCGCATTGCCCGTCATGTGCGCGCTAGCCTTCGAGCTCAGGAACAGCACTAAACCGCCGAAGTCACTGGGTTTGCCGATACGGCCAGTAGGCTGTCCCGCGGTGAGGGCTTTGCCATACTTCTCGAGTCCGAAATTCGTCATGCGGCTTGGAAAGACACCAGGACATATGACATTGACCATGATATTCTTTGGTGCGAGCTTGGAGGCAGTCATCTTCGTGAGGTGGATGGCTGCTGCTTTCGCGGGTCCATCTACGTAGTGTTGGTCAGTGTGCCATCATCTCAAATTCAAGGTAAGCTTACAGCTGAATGTTCCGTGTCCAGGCTTAGACAATCCACCCGCTTCTCCCGTTGTAACGTCCAGGGTCTGAATACCTGCCATACTCGCGATGTTGATCACCCTGCCCGGACTATCCGCATCCGCGCCCTTACGCAGCAGTGGCTCGAGTTCTACCGTCATGTAGAAGATGCTCTTCACATTCAGGTCGTAGAGTTTGTCCCACGCCTGCTCTGGGTAGTTGTAGTAGTCATCTCCCCAGCTTGCTCCCGTGTTATTGACAAGTACAGTCAGTCGGTCTGTCTTCTTCTTCAGCTCATCACAGACTGCCAAGCAGCCAGCTTTGTTCTTTAGATCGCCGATAATGTATGAGCATTTTCCAGGACCGAGAGCGTTGAGGCGGTCGGTGGTAGCTTTGAGCTCCTTTTCTTTGCGAGAAGCGATGAACACAGTCGCACCATTCTGTACAAATGCTTGAGCGGCCATCTCGCCAAGTCCAGTAGCTCCACCAGTTACAAGTGCGACATGGTTGGAGAAGTCGTATAGCGTCGAGACGCGCAAGTCGTCAGCAGAAGCGGCGTGTGTCATGGTGTGTGGTATTCGCTTCTGTAACAAGGCGGCCAATTGCTATGCAAATGCTGGTGAAAGATTCGAGGATGAGGGAAGGTCTGAAGATTTAGTGATATCAGTTGAGGCATGACTCTCGGTACCTGCGTAGTTGTGTTGTACAGATTCGAAAGGAACCTCGGCAGCTTGTTGGCGGATCGAAAGCGGGGCGTTAGCGCGACAGGGGTTCATCTGTGGGGCCTGGCGAATGTGGGGATACTGGAAGTAAAAAGCAATCACGACACTCAAAGTTCACGGCGTGTAGAGAAGGCACTTGACACAGAAAAGTGCAGACATATTAAGGTGTTGATACTTTGTACACAGAATGGCAGCCCAAGGATTATAGACTAGACTTGGAACACACAAGCAATACCTTCCACCGCACGCAGACTACGTCAATATCACCAGTTCATCGAAATCAAGACACGTTCAACATGATCAAGCTCTCGTAACGCGATGGCTTGGAATCGATAATTGAAGCTATCGGGGTTTTGTCAGAATAGTCTGCAGCGATGTTAACCTCGGCTTGGTTAAATACTTACGGAGCTGTTAGTATCGCTTCCCAGATGCAATCCACCACAGCGAGGCTGTCCTCCTTCGGCGTTTGGGTGAGGGCGAGGACTGGGATCCGCCATTGAGGCGCCCACAGGGATGTTCAACGCTGAAGAATATCGTGCTCGCTGTGATTAGATGAGCCACGGCTACCCCTATAAAGCTAGCACCGAGGTGACGTTTGACAAGTATGAGGTTGGCTAAGAGAAGCGATTGAAGATGAACACTATGTGGCTCGGGTGGTAGTCACTGAGTGTCAGGACACGACAGCTTGTATAAAAGACCTGTCTGGCTCCACTAGAGGCGTCGAGTCTTCCAGCTTCGCATCACGTCCGATCTCATTTGGAAGCAATATTGCGGTACTACGTCGTGGGGTAAGCGGGTTCGGCCATGATGCTAGCCAGCGTCCCAAAATGTTGGAAGTCTTGTAAGACCTTTGACAGTAACGCTCAGTCAATCCTGAACGTATCTGTAGGCTTCTGGTTATTCCAAAGTAAAGCATTTGCCTTTCGGGAACGATTCGCTTGTTTGTATGGAATGAGAACGGAATATGCACAACATTCGATAGTGCTACATGTCGTGCATATGACCGTACCGGGGTTCGCGGCTCGACCTGAGTCTGATTAGGGTGCATGTAGGTACTGTGAGGCGTAAGGCTGACACCAAGGTCTTGCCAGCTGCCATGGTAGTGGTGTGAAGCACGACCAGAGCTTCCGAATTACCAAGAGACATAAGAAGAACATGCACAGCTGTATAAGTCCTTAAGTGGTTGTGAAGTAGCCTGGATAAGTGTAGTGTGGCCGCGTTGGCCAGATGCCGGAACCTATAATTGTCGATGCCGAGCGGGAATGTGCAGTAGTTTGTGCTACGTTCGTGTTGCCGTCAATTCATGAGATCGTCGCTCCGCAAGATCTACAACTGGGGGAGGGAGTCAATACTGACGGGGTTGGACCCTTGTCCATTGTCGTCTCGAAAGGGAAACAATCGTTCGAGGTGTAACAAGGACAAGCAGACTGCTACCAGCTGGTTCCCTTCCAAGCTGGGTTGGGGTGGATGACCTGTGCACGTACCAGCGCCCAGGCTAGTTATAGCTCAGATACGGTTAAAAGTCCGGTGGTGAGGACCAAGACTGATCATGTCTGATGTTACAAGTAGCTCAGGCGCAGCAGCTAGTACTTACCACTGTGATGCGTAGAGGTCCTTAAAAGAGCCCTGATGGTAACCCGCTACAACATAGATTCCTCGTAGTCTTCCATGACATTTTGAGCCAACAAGCTCTCTTGTACGCCCTCCGAAGTATAGAAGGTGTTGTGTTTGTCTGTTACTTTCACCGTAGGATGAGAATTACCAAGCGGGTGTCAGCAATTACATTCCTTGTTCCCAGACCGGCATCGATTGACTGTCAAAAATGGTTGGTTACCTACACTCTCTTGCATATCTCGGCTATCGCATCGGTTCGAACATCCTGTCAGATAGGGTGGTTAAAACGAAGCGTTATTTTTGGTCGTGTAACTGGCGTTAGTGCAATAGTAATTTGAGGGTTCCGAGAAACAGATCACCATCCCATGAAGACGTCTTGAAAGGACAACGGCTTCTAACATAGAGCTCAACCCACTGAGACATGTCAATAAAGTCCTGCAGCTTGAGAAAGTCAAGAGACTGTTTGTGAGTTCCATAGCACTGCTACAGATATGCCAAAACATGGACATCAGAGCTATTTCAGGCAACCATCGGTGTGAAATAGCTAAAAGTTCTGGATACTGCAAGCTTCGAAGAATGACTGCAACGAAATCTGTGGGATGCTTCGGCGTTGGGACTTCTTAGCTCGTGTGATCTCGATCACGGTATTGCGCTACACCTGAGAAGATGTGACGTCATGCGTGAGCACACGCTCAGAAGTCCCGTGATGAAGGTTGCAAGACATCTCTAGGGGACTGCGAGCTTGTGATGATGTGACTGTACTTGACGAGCGACGAGGTGAGTGTTGTGACCTGGGCAGCTGCAGGTGTTTGTGGCTGCGACGCTAGCTTGAGATTAGCGTGCTGTAGGCAGCTGCGGCAGCGTCGCCCCTCCATCACCCCTCCATTCACCGTCAGCGAAGCATCTTGGAAGCACAAACTTCTACACACCGACTTAGTCCTTCCCGCACAAACACACAACTTTGCGAGACGAACGCCATCATGGCATACAACTTTGTGCGATCCTACATAGACACCTTTCGGGAGCGAACCGCCGCTATCAGCCACACCTCCACATTCCGCGAGACCGGTCAGATTACACCAGAGGAGTTCGTCCTCGCTGGAGACTTCTTGGTGTTCAAGTTCCCTTCGTGGCAGTGGGCGGATGCTTCGTCACCTGCAAAGCGTGTATCTTACCTACCTGAAGGGAAGCAGTTCCTCGTAACCCGCGGCGTACCGTGCCACCGCCGACTCGATGACAACTTCGCTGGAGAAGCCGGCCAAGATGAGACAATAGTGGGAGATGGGTTCACTGCTGGAGAAGGTGGAGCAGACGATGACGGCTGGCTGCGGACAGGCGGCATGGCAGCCAGCCAGGAAGCTAAGGTGCGCGATGTTCGAACAGTAGATGAGAGCGGCAACCTGGGCGCGGCTGAAGAGGAAGATGAGATTCCAGATATGGAGGATGATGAGGACGACGAGGAGGCGATCATAAGAGATCCGCAGGCTGGTTCAAACACACAAGCGTAAGTCTCTCTTCAAGGCACGATGTTCCTGTTGACAACAGGGCCTGGCCCATAAACATGTTGCTGACGTTGTCACAGTCCTCTACGAACGTACACACTCTACATTACATACTCTGCACACTACCGAACTCCGCGTCTCTACCTCTCCGGTTACGGCTCGACGTCAGTGCCGCTCAAACCACAGGAGATGATGGAAGATATCGTTGGAGATTACAAAGATAAGACTGTCACTATCGAGGACTTTCCCTTCTTCGAACACGCCCTTAAGACAGCCTCCGTGCACCCTTGTAAGCACGCTTCGGTTATGAAAGTGCTTCTTGACCGCGCAGATGCTGCCTTGAAGTTGCGTCTTGCGAAGTTGAAGGCCGGTAAAGACGTCAGCAAACTCGACAGTGGCATGGAAGCTCTGGTGGATGACACAAGACTTCTGAAGCTCACTGAGCAGGCAAAGAGCAAAGGTGGAGACGAGACCAAAGACGACTGGGAGGTACTTGAGGAGCAGGATGACGAGGTGGCGATCAGGGTGGATCAGTACCTTGTTGTCTTCCTCAAGTTCATGGCTAGGTCAGTGCCCATATTGAGCTTCGGGACTCACACGCTAACGTCGACCAGTGTAACTCCTGGCATAGAGCATGATTTTACGATGGGTGTTTAGTTGCATGTTGGTCTTTCGTAAAGCAACGAGCACCTTTTTAGGCGTTTATCGGATTTGCTTATAGGAGCATCAGCACTAGCGGGCGCATTGATGGTTGGGTTTCCGCGAACGTCGACACGTCAGACAAGCTTCTGGTCTTCACATTGACACAGAGCAATTGATAGCTTTCGTCAATACGACAAATCGCGCGACAAGAATGATCGTATTACCACTGCTTTGTGCAAGCATGCGCCACTGCTCCCGACTCTTGTGCCTCGTCACGAGTACCATATGGTCAAGTACTACAGCACACTGGATATCTCCAGAGCCAATCATGCAGATTGCGAGTCTGAACGTGGTTCAATCTCATGAGCAGATTACCCCACCTCACCATCCTTTCCTCAGGTTATCAGAGCGCAGGATGGCAGGTCCTAGATGCCCGTCATTTCTATCGAGAGCTTAGCCTGGGTTCGCCAAACGGCAGGACTAGATGGTGCCAACTGCTATTCTCCAAGGAACTTCAGGAAGTTCGTGGCCTCGTACTTGACAGCTTTTTGCAGCTTGGATCACGTTACAGTACCGTATCTAGTCTAAGAACTACGATCGTTATTCACCGAGATAGCCAACAACAAGGTGAGTTCACAGTTGGCAAGGGAAGGTGGTTAGTCGATCTGACTTGCGACCTGCAGTGTCACTAGATGATGCGTTTTCATGCAGCCAAGCACCCTCAGCCCCATTCAGTGAACTTTCGAACTAAGACATCTGCAGGCAGGCCTGTCAGGACTGCTACATAAAGGAGGGTGTATTACTTGAGGTCCGGTCATACGCGACTTACAGTACAGATCCGTCGACAGTAGATGGTGTTACTCGGCACAAGTCTGTTTATGGGTCGGTAGATGATATTTCTAGCATTTTTTACGTTCACCCGAGCGAGTTTACATTCCCGGCCAGGGCTGACACTTGGCTGCGTCTGTGGGGGCGTATTCCTGCCAATCACAATTCTCTAGCCATTTATACGTTCGACTGCCTCCGGAGGTGCACAACATAATTGAGAACGAGGCTGAGCAGGTATTGTCTCATTATATTACCCTTGAATGCAGCTGGCTCTTGTTCCCGTTTTCACACCTTGTTGAAGATTCAGGTCTGCTGCAAGCCGCCTCCAAAAACCCTCATACCTTTCGAAGCACCTTTGTGGCGATACGAGATGGCACAAAACGAGGGTGCAAACAATTCTAGTGGCTACAGTCTACTGGCACCTGCCACGCTCGACCCTGAATCTAGGCAGCCATCCACCTCACAAGCCTCAACAGCATATGAGCCGAGTTACGTTGAAACCGAATCCTTTAAATCAGACGCAGTGGATGATGCTGCACCAATACGCACCTCTGTAAGCTCTTGGGCTCTCGAGGTTTTGGCTATCCTCATAAGCACTGGAGCTATCATCGCCACCATTGCTCTTCTGTACCGTGAGAATGGTAGAGCCCTTACAAGCTGGACACTCGCCGTCACTCTCAACACGGTCGTTGCCGCTCTCGGTACGCTTGCGAGAACCACCCTCGCCTTCGCGCTGAGTGCCTGCATTGGCCAACAAAAATGGAATTGGTTGCGGAGAAAGCCAGATGGTCTCGTTGCTTGGGAAAGATTCGACGAGGCGAGTCGAGGACCATGGGGAGGAACGCGCTTATTTGTTTGGTTGCGAGCTAGGTGAGCTATCTTGCTTCGTAGTCATCTAATTATGAATCTGTGAAGCTGACAGAAGACGAAGACATTGGGCAGCACTTGGTGCGTTAGTGACTGTAGGCGCCATCGCCTTTGATCCGTTTCTACAAGCAGTCATTTCGACCTATGGACAGCTCGACATTATAAAGAGCGGCGTCGATGCAACTATTGGACAATCACTGAGGATCAACAGTGGAACGATAATGATACCACAGGGCCAAGGAGCAAGAGCCGAATATACATCCACAGGCCATTTCGCCTATCCCGTAACCATCGGCAGTAAACCTGACTTTGGGTTCATAAGCTCCGTTTACAACGGATTTCAGAACACGTCAACCTTTCGCAACGACGCCATTGGCACTGCTTGCAGCACTGGCAATTGTACATGGCCGGTGTTTACCTCGGCGGCCATTTGCAGCTCGTGTAAGGACGTTTCAAGCCACATGGAACGATTCGAGCGTCATGGCAACAAAGGTACAAATATACCGTTGGCAGGCACACGTGGGTACAACGCTTCATTTGTGGTATACAACCTACCGTACGCAAACATTAGAAATTATGTGGGTATGGTTCAGAACGACAACAAAGGTGAGAGAACTGATGCAGCTCCTGTACGGACGTACATGACTGCAAACACAACGATCGAGGTGAATCGTACCATTTCTTTCAAGAACATGGACACCCTCCTGATGGCTTTCATTGTTATGAGAGCTTCAGATGACTGGCTTGGCTCACAGATACCCTGGGAAGCGTCGACACCAACTGCCACGGAGTGCGCACTCTACTTATGTGCCAACGCCTACGAAGCGAAAAGCGAGAACAGCCTAGTCGAAGAACGACTAGTCGGATCTTGGGCGTACAAAGCCCCAGGTTCCTACCAAGTCAACTGGGATTCCGATGAGTGGAATCTCTCACCCGGTGCAGAAGGCTACGTTGCGAGTCTAGGCACCAAACTTTACGACGCCAAAATCGGTAGAACCGATCTCCAACTCCTCATCCCCGAATTCTCATCCACCGCTTTCCCGGCCCACCTACCCCGTGCTTTCAACGTTTCCCATGCTTTCATCTTCAGCGCCATCGACTTTCTCATAGACTTTTCACAGTCCAACGAGCAACCCATTGGCCTGCCTGCGGGATCCAGAAATGGCACCCCCGTCGACGAAACATGGGACATGCTTGGCGTACCCTGGACAAACGACCAGATGCCCCCGGTTGTCGACGCTCTGTGGAACTCCACGAATCTAACCGCCACCTTCGAAAACGTTGCGCGTAGTCTGACGAATCAAATCCGTAATGCCTCGCCTGACAGACACCAGGGTGAGCTGCAGCAGTGGGTCATGCACGTGCGCGTCGATTGGGCCTACCTCGCGTACCCAATCGCTATGCTGGTAGCGGGTATCGTGTATGTAGTGCTCACGATCATTGAGTCGACAAGGCTGAGGATGCCGGTGTGGAAAGAGTCGGCGTTGCCGACACTGTTGCACGGGTTTGATGACGAGTCGCAAAGGCTGTTGAGAAAGGATGGGAAGGCGGCACAGCGGAAAACTAGAGTACGGTTTGAGCGGGATGGGGAAGGTCGTTTGCGGCTTGTTACAGTGTAGATGATGGTGATGCAACCTGTAACGTTTATTATATTACTCACAGGAGAGAATGCATGGACTAGCTCCAGACGAACTCAGAACGATGAACTGATGGGAGAGCAGCCATGTTGTATTCGTTAAAGGCGCGACTGATACACTTTCAATGCCGCTATTTTTAGGAGATCGTTACTTGGCTACGACTGTACAATACTGCTCACACATGACAGAAACAGAGGTCTGAGCAGCATGGCGAAAGACGAGTAGTAAAGTGATGTTGCGCTTCGGCTACCTCTAAAAGCGCTGAATGCTCATACGAAGAAGCTCGTTTTTATAATCGAATACCTCCTAAGAACACCAGGAAACTCCAGACGCTCCACACACGCAATACTGCTACTAGTCACAAGATAGTACCTTGTGACGTTTTTTTACTACTTACACGTATGTCAAATGCACTCACAGGAAGCCGTATGCAGCATTTGCCAGGCTGTGTTGTAAATAATGTAGCCAACACGACTGAACATAAACTCGAGCCGCAGTAGACGGCAACAGTTGTCGACGTCACTGTTGGTCGTAGCCATGGTGGTGTTTGTTGAGCACGGGCGTGCCTGCCTCCTCCGTTGACCGTAAGGGGCGAAACTTTTAAGATATCTAAACTTTGCTTCCTACACTCACTTTAGAGTTCTCCTTCACCTACACAGAACTATCACTGAAGGCGCGTCGACGCGTTGCCCCACGGTCAAATAGCTCACCAACTCTGCTGCCTCACCTTTGCTCAACCACCAACTTCACCAAAATGGCCTCTGACGACAGAGACACAAGGCCACCCATGCGCAGAGTGAGCTTCACAGCTTATGATATGCGTATGTGCCAACCAATCCTCACCATGTGCTGTTTTACTAACAACATCAGCATCAACCGTTCTGCTAACGAGGCACGAGGCCAACCTCGACCTCGAAGAAGAATGCCTACAATTTGTCAGCAACGCGAGCGACGGGAACCGCAAATTGATCATGGATCAGCTTCAAGTAACGCTCGACTCCATCAAGAACTTCCGAAAGAAGTACGGAGTGTGGCGGAGAATATCAGATTCGCCCGTGCCGATGCCTACACCAACGCCTGAGGAACCGAAGACACCAACTCAGACGAGCGTACCACTGCCATCGAACCTGCAAGCCCGACGGAACGTGCCGACTCGACAACAGAGTCTGCCATTGCAGCGAGGCAAGCCCGACACTGCAACAACGCCATACAAATGTGTCAAGTGGCAGACCAGTGTTACCTCTGTCAACGGGACGGTGTCTGCAACCACCACTGGGTTCCGAGTTATTCTCGGTGGAGCGAAACAAATTCCTGTCAACGAGATTGCGAACCACAGTCCGGTCTGGCCACCAACATTCCAAGACTTCCGGGGCATCGCCACTGCCGACTATCTGACCTACAGAGACGACAATGGGAAGGTCAGCCCTAACAAGTACGATTGCGACCCGGCACATGAACTCTGCTTGTGCTTTGCGACTTTCTAGACTTTTTTCCTATGCCCACATGGTGCGAGGTGCCGATACTGTCATGCGAAGCTGGAGCTAGACGAGGTGATGCGAATTGGCAGGACAAGACGGGGGAGGGACTGGTTGGACAAGTACAGTGAGTTCTACGTCTCTGGTTATCGAGGCCTGATGCCAGAGGTTCACCAGAACCCCTTCCCTGTAGTCTTCCAGGATGTGCCCACGTCTGGTGGAGGGTCTCTTGCGAAATCAGGCTATGCCGCAAGAGGTTCCTCCTACGCTAGCAATACGACGAGATCAAACGGCAGTTCCGGTGCTACTACCGGGGCTGCGCGAGCAAGGCCACTTCTTGAGCCCGTTAAGGCTAATGTTCTAGATGACGGGCTACAAGCACAGAATGCCAAAGGAGAGGCCACGCAAAGAACTGTTGAGGCGAAACACACTTACGCACCAACTGATGCCAAGCAGGAGAAGGGACTGAGGAGAAGGAGAAAGCAGCAGAGGATGCAGAGAAAGGAGACGCATGCCGAGAACCTAGATTAAGGGTCTTCTGCGCTGTATCTGTTTAATAGAATCTTATAATTATGAATTGAAGTTCCATCTTACATTACCTCATAAAGCCTCCAGATGCACTGACAGGAAGATCGCTATGATCAATTTATTTCCAACCACTGGTTAAAGTTGAGGTTGGTGCAAGCTTCTGGCACAGACCATGATGTCACTCCAGTGCCGAGGCAGTGGAAGCTTTCAGAAACGCCATCATTGCACCATTCGCTTACCAATGAACGGTGAGACTCTGATGATAGTGGGGAGGTGGGGCTGGAAGAGGGGCTTTGTAATGCATGCTAGAGCTGAGCTTGTGAAGCTTCGTTTTACACATCTGACTTTGTAATCTTCTGTGACAACTCCCACACATTCACCACAACTCACTTTGCCTCAATCACAAACATGTCCAACAAAGCTGCATACATCACAGAGGCCAAGGCCAACCCTTTGCAGGTCAAAGAAGCTCCATTGCCCTCGGCTGGCAAGGGAGAGGTGATTGTGAAGAACCATGCTGCCGCCGTCAACCCTGTAGACTGTGAGTACCGTAGTGTCTTGATCAACAGCAGGTAACTGATATCGTACAGGGAAGATTCAAGACTACGGTATGTGTATCAGCAGCTACCAGCAGCATTGAAGTCAGGAACTGACATCTCAGGCATCTTCCTCCAGAAATACCCCAACGTTCTGGGCACTGACGTGGCCGGTGAGGTCCATGAAGTCGGCGAGGGTGTTACACATGTCAAGAAGGGCGATCGCGTACTAGCGTAGGTGCCTCCCCGGAGAGCTCAAAGTCCATACTGACCCGGAACAGACATGCTTTCTCTCTCGTGAGCAACAACCCAGCACAGGGTGGCTTCCAGCTCTACACCTCAGCCAATGCACTGGTTGTATCCAAGATCCCAGACAGCCTTTCCTATACATCCGCAGCCGTTCTGCCGCTTGCAATCTCCACCGCCGCAGCTTGTCTGTTCAAGAAAGAGACCCTAGCTCTACCTTTGCCTAAGAGCTCTGACGCCAACCCTCCCTCAAGTGGCAAGTCAGTTCTGGTTTGGGGCGGGTCGAGTAGTGTAGGCGCGACGGCCATCCAGCTCGCGGCCGGTGCCGGACACAAGGTAGTCAGTGTTGCATCGAAGCGCAACATTGAGGGTGTGAAGGCTCTGGGAGCTGCTGCTGTGTTCGACTACAACTCTTCCTCTGTCGCTGACGACATCATCTCCGCGCTCGAAGGAACCGAGTTCGCTGGTGTCTGCGATGCTATTGGTACCCCTGAAGCTGCGAAGGCGTGGGCGCCTGTATACAAGAAGCTTGGTGGAAGATACGGCTCAGTCATGCCCGGCGCTCAAGGTTTGCCTGATGGCATCGAGGGCACGAGTGTTTTCGGTCCCAGTGTTGCGCTCGACGACAAATACATTGGCGATGTTGTATGGGCGAAGTGGGTACCTGAGGCTTTGCAGAAGGGCACACTGAAGGCACAGCCCGAAGCTATTGTTGTCAAGGGCGGTCTTGACTCTGTTCAGGAAGGCTTGAACAAACAGAAGGCGGGTGTCAGTTTTGGCAAGATCGTTGTCGAGTTGTAGAAAGAACGTCCTCCAAAAACAGTCTGAATGAAAATATAGCAGCAAATGAGTTGGCAATCATCCTCAGCACTTTATCTTGAACATTGTTCGTTATCCATCTGTTGACTGCCACTCTTCCAAACGCGACGCGTTCGTGCACGCGCACGCGCGACAGCTCGGCAGAACAATTCGCCGGACCCATAGTAAAAGTTCCTACATCTGCTGTCTGCTCTTCTTACACCTCACAAAACCCTCTCCAGAGAAGGCACCAATATGTGCTTGAAGTGAACTTTTGCCATTAACAGTAGCAGCCGCAGCACTGTTTTCAATCTCCCGTAAGTTCAAACATTTCTCACTACGCTTACTTTCTATGATGAAATTTTCCACTATTCGCAGTTTCCACGCTAGTCTCGACTGAACCTAACAGAGACACTGAGCGCATACTCGATGTCTTCCTTGGATGTCTGATCTACTTCAGCATACTCTATCTACTTTCACGACGACGTCAATGAGCTTGAGCTGACCTATTCAGGTATCACTGTGTTTCGTGCAGCTTTGACAACAATGTCCTTACGTAGCATGAATACATATTTGGCTCTGTCTACACACCCCATGTTGACAAAGATGCATCCCAGAGGCTTGCCTCTTACTCCATTGTCTGCCTTGTTATGAGTGTCTGCTTGAAATCCGTCAATCCCCCCAGCCGTGAGAGTAAGCCCGGACTGTCCAGGATTGCTGACAGGTAAGAGTGTGCTGTTCAGGTGCCTTCCTTTGCGCAGTCCGTCGTCGTGCTCTCCAGCCAGGTGCATTCTCCGCCGAACGACAAGGTAAGAGCGCGGGTGTTACTCTGCACGGCCACAGTCTTCTTGACAGCAACTATACAATCCGTACAGCCTATAGCCTTCTCATATCAACAGCTATTAATTTCTGCTCACCTATCAACAGTTCACAGTGTTCACACCAGCTATCGTCCTATTGCTTGGCATTTCTACCTATGTTTCTTGGACGCTTAGCAGCTTTCGTTGCAGTCATTCTGCGACAGACTCTTGCCGCTCCGTACCCATTCTCGAATGCTACAGATATTACCAACACCACTCTTAGTGGGCAATCTGGGGGTCCGTACGTTTGCCAGAGAGTGTATCCGTCCGACCTCACCGTCGTCAACTCTCGCTACCCTGACTACGATGTCGGCCACCTCCACGATGCAAGACGCTTCTTTATGCTACGCCGACAGAGCCTAGGCGAAGGCGAGATTGCCACACGTGTGCAGTTCCAAGATCTTCCATCTGCAGCATCAAACAAGACCTGTCGTCTCGAGTTCGTTCTTCCTGACGAAGACCTTCAGAAGATCCAAGGCCCGAACCCGACTTTCAACATATACCAGGTTGAGCGAGAGGCAGGCGCAGTAGCGACTTGGAATACATACAAGGGCAACGACGGAGCAGATCTGTTCGGGCGCGTCAATGGGGAACCTGAGGCCTTCAAGAAGATAAGGAGCGTTGGTGGCGTCGCAGCCATCAACGAGACGGCTTGCGCTGAGATATTGACATTTCAGATGGGCATGACCTACGATGGCAATAACTCACCGAACTACTGGGAGTTTTCGAATGTTGCGCCGCCAGCCTCGCCGATACAAGGCTTCAGAATTGTGTATGGTTGCTAGTCTGTTCGTCTCCAGGCAAACACGATTGGGCCATGAAGGTCTTAGCAGACGTGTTTAAGATTAGCGGGAAAGGTGTACGGTACCTCAGTCACTGCCAGTCGACGCGAGCGCATGAACTATGATGGTAGAGACTAAATCGATAAATTAGCCTATTACTTCGTAGGACAATGCTCCTTGAAAGCACGAGACTGCCTGCTTACTCCATGTTCATCTTTTTTAACTCTTGAGCTTGACGGACTACGGCTATAGTTGCCTTCGAATACCTCAGACGACGGTTATCACCTCTGAACAATGTGGATCAAGCAAGTCTTGCCTAGCATACCTTCGACTCGAGATCCGGCGTGTTGGAGCGCTACGCAGAGTGGTAAATGGAAGTGATGAGGACTTGGAAATCGCGGCAGACATAAAGCTGTAGTCGGGAGCGAGGACCGTCATGAGAGACGGAGTGTGGGTCGGGATGCTTTGACTAATAAGGATCAAGCTGTTCCCTTGCGTAGGAAACATTCAAAAGCCATGGGATTGTAATGTACTTCAGACTCGCAATGAACCGTCGGACTACACAGTTCTCATACATTTGTGATCACATCAGACTCTTGCTTTTCAGGGTATATGAATCTGCTGCAGCTTTACGCTGTGTACTCTGGCGGTGGAAACGCCTGAGGAGGCGGTAACGCGGATGATCTCCCACCATCTTCATCGGGCATATGACTGAAAGTCCAGCCTGAGACAAATTGAATTCTGTCTTTGCAAATGATCCCAGACCACTCGTTTTTGACACACTCACCCCATACTTCCACTTGAATTTCATGTTCCAATGTCAGTCCATAGCTTGAGAAGCTCGGTACTATTCGTTCATCTGACTTGAGTATTCGCAGGCCTCCAAACTTGGCCAGGTCTAGGCCGTCCTGCAATGGCTCACCCTCTTTGGAGCCAAACGTTTTGTCCATCAATGTGATCGAGCTTTGGGCGCGGTCAATGTGTTCCACTGCGCAATTGACGGCCTTCTTTGGCTGCGGGACAAAAGTCTCGTATGTGGAGATTACCTGTACGCGCACGCGGCGTAGAAAGAGCGCTGGAGGTTCAGGAACAGACGATGACCGATCGAGGTGCTGCAGTGTAATGTGTATTGGAAAATCAGAACCAATTACTATCACTCGAGGAGGCGTAGCGAGCGCGTTAAACCTGTAAAAGGGAATCTCGCTGAATGTCTCCAAGCCGAAGAATAGTTCTTTCTCGACAAGAAAGTCCCTCATTTTGGAAAGTTTGTTGCCTTTCTCGCTGTAACCGGGCAGTAGTTTCCTTGTACGGATGAATTTGTAACGACATTGTTGCTTGGGTAGACTTGTCCCGAAGTCTAGATTGGGCTGTAGCAATGCCAAGTCGTATTCTGGTGCTGGTGGAGCGAACTGGACTGTCTGGCGAATTCTTAGCGACGAACCTGCTCTTGCCTCCAGGTAGTATGAGACGCCCGGTGCTACCGCAACCTCTGCGTTCATCAAGGTGGTGCAGCTTGGGGGCAACGGAAATCCTGGGGAATGCTGGAAACGAGGGTGGCCCATAGAATCTTTCGAGTAATGCCACTCTCGCTCCGCGGGTGGTGCCTGGACTACCGTGTGCGGGAATATGAACTGGAAGGGGAGCTCAACTTTCCCATCATGAGCTGTGCCTTGACGCAAGATGTCGTAGTTCTCGCCGGTACCGGAAGATGTGAACAGTGCCGTCGAGAAACGGAAGAGCTCGGTTTTGCAGCCCTCTAAATCTTTGTCATAAAGTAACGAGAGTCCTTTGAAGACGATGCTTATGTTCTGCGGGCGTAGTGCGGGATCTACACGCACTATCCCGTGTACAATGTCTCCAGCCGTATAGATATGCTTGGAGTTCGAGGACAGGTCAATGTACAAAGGGTTCTGGGCCATGTTTGCGTGGGAAGCCCCAGCGACGGAAATGCTAATGGAACGCATATCTCATGATGGCGAAGCAACTGGCGATGCTGACAAGGCGGCAGGCTGCGGGGAAGTTGCGGAGATTTATATCCCCAGAAGGATGCGCGACTCGCCTGGAATCACAAGGTCAGGTGTCAGACCACCTTAACCGCTCTTGCACGCTGATGCAGCATCTCCGGTGGCCACAGCTTTGGCGTGTGAGGTTGTAGTGCTTGCTGTTCCTGGAATTGCGTTCGTATAATCCTCCTACTGGCAACTGCAACTCAAATGCGCCAAGGTGCTGCGCCTCTTAAAACAATGCAAGTTCCGCCACGCTTGGCATGCTTGTTGTATTTGTACGGAAGTGCGTCGTTGTGATACTTCGATTGGTGATGGTCGAGCTAGGGTGTGGTGAGGTCATGGATCATTGCGGGAAGGCGCGAGTCGCGACTTTTTGAACATCGGTAAGGTTATCACGACGCTCAATCATCAACCACCACAATGGCGTCCAACTACACTTGCCGAGCATGCTCACGAGCACTTTCAAACCCATCTTCATTGCTGCAGGTAAAAAATGACGCAGCGCCTGCACAGCCTACTATTCTAACTTGATTAGTTGAGCAACAAATTAGCTCTCCGTAGAGCGCAACGAAACTTCTCCACCACCACGCCGAGCCTCTACCATGCATCGCACAGCCTCAAGGCAGACGTTAGACCGGAAGCGATCAAAAAGCCGTATCCCAATGTGAAGTCTGGTGTGTCTGGGCTCGCCCAGAAGCTGCGCGAGAAGGCACCATTGATGACCGAGCCATATGTGGCGTATGGCGCGACACGAGATCTGATCAAGGAATGCTCGAAGCCCGGCGAATATACAATTCCTCAGGCGCTTCAGAAGGGTGCAGATATTCCTACCATCGAGAATGGTGTACACCTGGGAGAAGGCGAGGGGTGGTGGTACGAGAGTAAGTGTCCTTAGCCTGCACAGTTGGAGGCGCTGCGCCCCCTTGATGACATCGTGCTAATAATTTGTAGCTCTCGGTCTCAAGCCTACATTTGCCAATTGGTCGCAAATCACCTTCATACACATGTACATGCTGCAAGTGCGCTTCAGAATGCTGCCACAATCACACGCCAATGTGTGGATCCAGCATCTGACCAACCACGCCTTCTACGCCGCCGAGGACCGACTTGTAGTGTGGCACAAGTTCAACGCCAACTCACTCCGCCAGAAGCATCTCAAGGACATGTTCTCGCAGTGGCGTGCTGTCCTCTTGTCGTACGATGAGGGTCTGATGAAGGGCGATGCTATGCTTGCAGCTGCTGTCTGGAGGAACCTGCTGTGTGCTAAGGAAGATGTAGACTTCCAGAAGCTGGCCCAGATTGTAGGGTACATGAGGAGAGAGCTGAAGAGGCTGGAGAATGCAAGTGATGACGAGGTGGCCAATGGGCTGTGGAAGTTCAAGGGCGATCCAGGCGACGAAGCCAGTCTCGTGAAGCAGTCAAGCAGGATGATGAACGAGAACGCCAAGGCCTAGATGTATGATGGAGTCAAAACATCAGCATTTTGTACCTGCCATTCATAATTGTATCAAAGCATGTTGTATAGTATGTATCGCACTGTAGAGTAGAGCTATCATGTCAAGAGCACTCACATTGCACCGTGGGCCGTTTGCTTCGTATTCAGGCCAAAAAGCAACGCTTGAAGCACAGTAGTGATGTTCGCATTACTTGCACAATATGATCTCCGGAATCCTGCGGGAGTACCCGAATCGTGCAACATTAGGCTCTTTGGTGAGTTTTAGTGCAAGTGAAGGATCTTCTTTGTTCAATTGATGAAACATGACGGTAGTCGGCAATGGACTGCGGCTTCCCCTCGAGACGTTCGCGGTTTTCTTGTTTGCAGGGCTGCTTGTCGCAGTCAGTGCGCTCACAATCTCACAATGCTGGTCGGCCTGCCAACTTCCATCATGGCCAGACTGGCGATATTGGCCGGGGAAGGTCCGGTGTAGAGTGGACAATGACAACGTCAGTTAGTAGGTGTAGAGGGTCGCTGTGAAGGGTTGCCCGAGCAGTGTTGAAGACTTCACACACCGATAATCTCCGCACTGGCCTCCTGTTTGAGGCTCACGAGTGCAGTGAATGTGGCTGTCGTTTGGCGGTCATGAGACAGGCACCAAGAAGCCAACGTTTGAAGATGGGGCGGCTAACTTTGGCACCCCTGACGTGCCTGAGAGCACCCGCCCAGCGCTCACGAAGGTGACGAGGACAGCGTGGTGTGCAGGACAGTGCTTGTGATGGTGGTCAGTACACGGAGCCGCCATTGAGCGGCTGCAGGGGCACGACTAAACCTGCGGTCGCGTGAAGCTTGGTGGTTAGCACGACGCCTCCTTGGCAGATGCGGCGGTCGTTAGCAGATCTCACGCTCCCAAGATGGGCGTCACCACTCTCCAGGCCCTCTTTCACGCTCGCTCGCTCACTCGCTCACTCGCTCGTTCGCTACCGTGCCCGTGCTGCGTTTGCTGCGTGCGACACCCCGGTCTACTCGTCTTCTAGTGTGTTGCGGTCTTGGGCTACAGAATCCCCCTGGTTCATCTTGTTGCGTGCTTGACCGCTTGCCTCGACTACCCTAGCCTCGAAAGCAGACGAAACACCTGCGACCCCCTCACACCCTCAGCAGCATACACGAGCCCTAGGGAGCGCCGGTACCTGAAGCCCTTGCCTGGTCGCGCCGCATATACCTCGCCCGTCTCCCCTTGCACGCCGCGGTTGTGTCCGCAGCAGCCGTCGCACCGAGTCTTGGAAGGGTCAGCGCATCCGACACCTGAATGAGAGCCAGAGCCCGGTCCCCACCCCGAACCATGGAGCACGACGACGACTACTTCACCCCCCAGCGCGACGGCCACCACAGCGCCGGCGCCCAGATCGACTCAGACACCGACATGGCCGCCTCGGCCTCCGCTTCGTCATCGCGCGCTGCCATGCTCTCGTCGCCCGTTGCGCACGCCCGCAAGCCCAGCAGACTGTCGCGCTCCGGGGTACCGCGACCCATAATCACACCTACGAGCCCTCTCTCTGCAACCATACCGCACAACCTACTCCCTTCAGCGCCCGCGTCGCCGCCAACGCCCGCGCCAAGTCCTACGCCAACACAGCGAGCACCGGACTGGAGTACCGCTGCCGAACATGAGGACTCGCACATCAAGACCATACGGGGCCACTTTGGCGACATGAACAGGGCAGAGCGCTTGAGGCTGCTGGGAGAGCTGCTCAATCTTTGCGACAGCCAGGAGTTAAGCTTTGTAGCCGAATTTGTCAGCCCCAGACTGAAAAAGGACCCCTTCCTAGTGCTGCCCACTGAGCTCTCGTTAAGGGTACGTACCTTTTGCTGCTGCCTGAAACTAGTGGTGTGCATTAGCGGCTGACATGCCTGACAGATTCTCGAGTGTGTCGATGACCCCACCACTCTTGCTCGAGCATCTCAAGTCTCCAAGAAGTGGCGAGAGCTAGTCAACGACGACGGTGCTTGGAGATTGCTGTGCCAGAAGTACTCATTCAGACAGCTTTCGCACGAGGAACGAAACGAACAAGACTCCCCTGCCGACGAGATGGACACTGAACAGCCTTGGGCGCAGGAGCTAGACCGCACTTCGAGAGCAGACGACGTGCCTACGAACAAGCTCCTCGAAGTAGGGTCACCAAGTACAGGCACTGCAGAACTGCGCACTCAGAGTCTCGATCGCAACGCAAAGAGAAGCATGTCACAGCGCAAGTCCAAGGCTATCACGTACCGATCGCACTTCAAGCAGCGCTACATGGTCGAAACAGCATGGCGCAACGGCGGTGTATGCGACGCAAGGCAAATCACCCCAGATCAGGGTGTTGTGACAAGTCTTCACCTGACCAAGAAGTACATCGTAGTCGCGCTCGACAACGCTAAGATTCACGTCTTCGATACCGTTGGCGACCACCAGAAGACACTGCAAGGACACGTTATGGGCGTGTGGGCGATGGTGCCCTGGGGTGATCTCTTAGTTAGTGGTGGATGTGATCGCGATGTGCGTGTTTGGAATTTGGCCACAGGGTACGTTTGAGTGCACTTCAGACATTGGATCCAGCTGACGTTCGATTCTAGACATGCCCAGTTCACACTTCGCGGACACACGTCGACAGTACGATGTTTGAAGATGTCAGATGCCAACACCGCAATTTCCGGCTCTCGAGACACCACGTTGCGAATCTGGGATCTTAAGAAGGGCATCTGCAAGCATGTTCTCATTGGGCATCAAGCTAGCGTCAGGTGCTTGGAGATTCACGGAGACATTGTCGTGTCAGGCAGCTACGACACCACAGCCAAGATCTGGAGCATCTCTGAGGGCAAATGTCTGCGCACACTCACCGGCCACTTCAGTCAAATCTATGCTATTGCCTTTGACGGCAAAAAGATCGCTACAGGCAGTTTGGACACAAGTGTCCGAATCTGGGATCCAAATGACGGGTGAGTTATATGTGATACATGTACGATTGTCTTGCTAACTCGTGACAGGAAATGCTTGGCTGTGCTACAAGGCCACACATCGCTCGTTGGTCAGCTCCAGATGCGCGACGACATACTTGTAACAGGCGGATCAGATGGCTCGGTTCGAGTCTGGAGTTTAGCCACGTACCAGGCAATTCACAGACTAGCTGCGCATGACAACAGTGTCACCAGCTTACAGTTCGACAACAGCAGGATAGTCAGCGGCGGTAGTGATGGACGGGTCAAGGTCTGGGACCTGAAGAAGGGCACACTCGTGCGAGAGCTCAGCACACCAGCAGAAGCAGTATGGAGAGTCGTCTTCGAAGAGGAAAAGGCCGTCATCATGGCCAGCAGGGGCGGACGCACGATCATGGAGGTGAGTTCCAATAATCTCAATTCAGTCACGTGTGACCAAATACTAAGTAAACAGGTTTGGGATTTCTCTCCACCTCCAGATGAGGACTACGACACTCCACGCTCCGGCAGCCCAGCAAGCATGCCAGATCATCTTGATCTCGAGCACCCCCGCCCCCAATCCGCCGTCCTTCCTCGCACAACGCCCCTTGTTCAGGAAGACGATGGTGCTGGCGACGTCACAATGGCCGACGCCGGCGATTCATAGCTGCTGGTCACGCACGACAATACTTTTGACATTCTACGACACACGTTTAATGCCCTTTTGAAGGAAGATCTGGATCGCCATCGTTGAATATGCATCGAGCCAGCACTGGCTAGCGCTACGTCGCAGCACATGTCGATGTTCACCACCATATTTTTATACCCCATCACCCAGCGCTGAGTCGCTGGCATTGCTACCTTCGACGCCGCATATGTTGTTGACCACGCGGCGGACGAGCAAAACAGCACACATAACTTTTTCTTTTGCATTCCCGGGCGTTTTGTTGTTTGTTGCCTCTACCATATCATAGCATCCATCACTATCTTCAGCGAATGCTTGGATGGGGCTGAGTGGAAATTTGTTGTTACGGCGATTATGGAAGCTTACCTACTTGATGTATGAGGAAGACTTGTTGGGTTGGGATCTGGATCTAACTATCACGATTTTGTTGATCTGAAAGCAAGGATTGAACTGGGAAAAAGTTCATAACTGGATACTGGAGTTTGGGGATTGAATAGAATATTGCAAATCTTTGCATCTGATGTTTCCATGCCAGTCTTGTGTTGTAGCGTGGCAATGCTTTAAACCTACTATGATCAACTTGGCCGTTCTAGATTTAGAATACTTCATCATGAGCCACAACATCGGAGACAGAAGGGCCCACACTACGGTATACTGCACTCTCTAAGTACACTCACAAAGGTTTACTCTTTCCTATACAAAATTATAGCCATCCAGGTCCTTATTTGTAAGTCTCAACACTACGTCGCCAGCGGCCTGCGCAGCGGATGTGCCTCCGTATTGCTGCTTCACTATTAGCCTCTGCTTGTGCCACCCTACTCCTACGTTCACTCAGCACCAGGGACAGAACTTACAAAACAAACTCATCCAAGCTGGCCACCCCGGGGTCGCTGAAAATGAGGTAAAAATATTTGAGCGTCTCCGCCATCCAGAAACTCTCGCACTGGTCCAACTTCTGTGACTCTTGGCCCCGGGGAGCCGTGACGTCTGCAATGGCAGAGTGGGCAATCGGGGTGATTGTGGCGTTGTTGATGGATTCGAACATGCGCCATGCGGCGTCGGCGAGGGCAGGGTCACCGGTGATGCGGTAGAGGATGAAGATGGATTCGATAGCTTCGGGGCTGTGGATGCGAATGTTAGTGTGTTTCGGCGTTATGGGAGGAGAATTTGTACCGCAGTAAAAACCGACGATCGCTGATACGTGCGAAACCGGCAGGAAGGCTGTCTTGTTTGATAATGTCTGCAGCATCTAGTTCTCTCGCGTATTCGCCAAAGCCAGCGGTTTTGACGGCTTCGTTCCACTTCTCTGTGCGCCAAACACAGTCGTCCTTCCCGTAACACGGGACGAGCGTGAAGTGCTCTGGCATGATCCCCGTGGGCATCGAGTCGTATGCCCAGATACATCCGTTCAGCAATTTCCGCGCTATGTCCAGCTCGTCTGTGCGATTGAACACTTTGGCAGCAAGACCAACCATGCCACCGGTGAAGCACGCGAGATGTTGACCTTCAGGGATTAGCTTGACAGAGCCGGCGACGCTGATGCGTGCAGAGCCGCTCATGAGAATGTCCTGGTTCTGAGGGTTGAGCGGCCTGAAGAATAGGTGTTGTTTGGCTTCTCGAATGGCGTTGGCGTACAGGTCTTTGTACTGTGGGTCGACGCCATTCAGGAGCAGATGTTGCTTTGGGATATATTCGTAGAGCGAGTCAGACATGCCGCCCATTGTAAATGTTTTATCCTGAGTAAAGTCCTCGCGCGCGGGGCTGATGAGGATAGGGAAGAGGCCAGGTATTTTGGTACGGTCTTGGTGTTTACTTAGGAGCGCACTGATGCGAGCTACAGCGTCGTAGTATTTCGCATCGCCCGTAAGCTGGGTAAGACGCGTGAATTCGAGTGTCAGGGACCCAAGTTCTGCACTGAGAGCTTGGCCGTCACCTTCTTGGTATAGGCCTAGGGCCGCACTGGAGGTTGTCAGTAAAGAGTGAGAGCGGTGGAAGGTAAATGAACACACTTCTCCCAGTTCCAGCGGCTTATGGGCATGCGATTAGAGGTATCGAATGCGGCGTACAGCATGTCGCCCAACTCCGTAGCTTTGTCGAGCAGAACATGGTGTTTGGACTCGCTGATATCATAGGCACTCAGCAGTCCACCTAAGTAGCGAATTGTAGTCTCGAAGACGTTCAGACGAGGGATACCGCTTGTAGTGAAGTCGATGCTTTTGACAGCCTTCACAGCTGCTTCAAATTCCTCTCCTAGGCCCATTATAGCCAGTGTGTCCAGCGTGTCGACCAGCGTTGCACCGCGCTGCCCAAAACCATTGGTGAAGCCTCCTGTTACCGGAGTAATCTCATCCTGCAGCCAGGCGTACTTCTTGTACCCGTTCCAGGAGTGCAAGAATGCTTCCTTTACACTAGCCTGTCTGTGTAGCCTCTCAGCTTTGTTGTGCTGTGTCTCGACGCCGAATTCATGCTGTATACGAGGTATTGCGGAGGGCGTGCCTGTTGGTAAGGCAATCGTCGAGGCTACGGGGTGCCGAGGTTTGATATCCTTCCATGCTACTGGACTCTTGACTCGACTTGACGATGTGACGGTCGGCAAGGGGAATCCAGCGCCGGAAGTGAGCTGGCGAAAGGCAAAATAAAGAAGGGTCGTTGATATGCAAAGGACAGCTATACGACGGATTAATGGGTTCATCATAAACAGGTCCAAGTATTCAGACCATCTGTGAAGCAGTGATATAAACTACACAACGACCTCTATCAAATCGCAAAGGGGCGTCCTAAAGAAATGTGGGCTAGTAAAGACTGATAAAGCAGCACTCGGAAGGAGCGGAACAGAGTGGCGCATATGAATTCGAAAGCAAGCAGGAAACAGCATGGACATCTGAATGAGGATCAACTGCACAAGGCAATATTGAGAGGCCAAAGAAGGGGCAGGGCGCCCCATAATGATGCCCCATAACGGCGCATGGATGGCCTCAGACAGCTAGAAGTGGAGGGCTTGGCTTCTCAAGTCTCATCGACGCGTCGCGTCACTCAAGGGTCCAGCTGAATATAGACCGCGCTAGCAGGGGTAGCTTGCAGCGATCCGAACCGTCATCCACTGAGTTGGAGCTCTCGCATGAGCTGCAGGGCTGACCAGTCTCTTAGCCGCAAAGCCGCAACAATGAAGTACAGCGGGTATGCACTCATGCCACACACCGACTACTCTTGCATCGTGTTCTTTGCTGATAGAAACCAATAGGCTCTACTTCATCCCCACGCCCTCCGCGCAATCCACCGACTCTAACGCTACTCTCACAACCCTAATCTCCTCCCTCGAAACCACCTTCCATACCCTCACCCGCTCGACACCATGGTCCCTCACCTACCGCCTCTTCCGCGACACGCCTCCGCGCGATACATCCTCGGCATCCAATTCTGAGGCTCCTGCACCCTTCACACATACCTACCAGCACTTTCTCCACCAAACCTCGCTGAGCCAGAACCGCACATACGTACACGTTGCTCCACCTGCCAACAAAGGTACCGGCTCTGTTGCCGCGATTCCAGCATCACAATCTGACGCTCAAGCGTTGCTGCTAAGAAATCAACTAGCCGCGTTGTGGCAGCCGAGACATATGCTGAGCGTGCAGCAGGGCGCTACTTACACAGGTGGTCTGTTTACTGTACAAATTGGCGAGGTGCGCGCTCTGAGAGAGGGGCAAGGCGCGGGAGTCAGCAGCCCTGGAGTGGTGGTTTGCGTGTCGACCATTGCTGGGGCAGGGGGAGTCAACGGAGTGACTGGTGGAGTGCAGAACGGTGACGATGACTCTCTGGTGGAAGAGGAAGTTGATTTTGAATTCGCACAAGCTACCATACGGGAATTCTGGGGGAAGATCAAAGCTGGGAGAGACTTGGGGAGGCTGGAGGTAAGAGAGGTGCTCATGCTGCCAAAGGAGGGCGAGAGCAGAGAAGAAAAAGATGCTGCAGTGCGTATGTGGTGTGAAGTATTGAGGTTGAGAGGGTGAGAGGACTCGCGCCTCTAGGAAATAGCAAGCACATGGTCACATTGCGAATAGCTCCATGGTGATTGTATGGACACTGTCCCAGACCTTCATCTGCAGATGCACACGATGAAGACCTTGTAAAACTCAGAAGCTTGTATCAAAAGATACGACATACTTGACAGCAAGTCAACATACACTCAACTAGCTGTAGCTATTGATGTTGCCGTGGGTGTAAATGCGAAGACGTTTGCTTTTGTCAACAAACCATAGGCCCAAGTAGAACCATAAAATGACAAGCACAAAGACTTTGTGAAATAGACAATCAGAGTGACAGCTATAATTTGCTTGCTATGGCAACACCCTCCCGTTTTTGGCCTGCCATCGCCTTCCCAGACCCATTAGTACGTCGTCTCTACTCTAAGATCCATACAGGTATCTAAACTACAACAGATGAAAGAGTGACAAGGATGCATGTGCATATTAGAGGGTAATAAAGCAGCATTCAGATTACAACAATTTACTCGACATCAGATCAGATCAGATCCATACATGTGACGCCTTCCGTTCCCTAGGTCAAGATGCAAAGAAAGGGGATATAAGAGAAGATGTAAAGGTTTATCCGAAAGTGGAGTAAACCAAAATTGCCCTAAAGTTTAGGCCTTACTGAGCGCCAACCTCTTCCTCGGCCCATCCAGGAAGACCACCGTCACCCTGAATGGCAAGGCCGTAGCCACCATTGCCACTGCCGAAACCACCAATACCGGAGCTCAGGCTGCCGAAGGAGCCTTGCTGAGTTGCTTGAGTGGTCATAGGCTGATTGAAGGGACCTTGGGTGAAGACTGGAAGGCTCACAGCGCGAGAGTGCTGAGCACGGGCGTTGAGGTTGGAAGGCGCAAGGAGACCACCGACTGTGGTGGTACCAGAGTTGTTACCGTTCGTTGTGCCGTTGATGAGACTGAAGCTCGACGTGCTGTTGTGCGAAGTGTGCGAGTGGTGGGGCTGCGGTGCAGGGTTCAAGTCAGCGCCGTAGAAAGCAGCTTGAGGCGACTGATACGACTGTTGTTGCTGCTGTTGGCTCTGCTGCTGCTGTTGCTGAAGGCTAACCTCGGCCTGCTGCTGTTGCTGCTGCTGGGCCTGGAGGTACATCATCAACGGGTTGTTGTTGCCAGTGTTTAGGATGTTGGCCGGGGCAGGCGCCTGAACGGAGGGGAACTGGCCGTTAGTGCTGCCACCAGAGCCAGGAGCACCAGAGCCAGGAGCACCAGAGCCAGGAGCACCAGAGCCAGTCGGCGATACAGAAGGACCAGGGCCACGGTTAGGCTGAAGACCGTTGATTGGGGACGGTGATTGCAATCCGTCACTGCCGCTTTGTTGAGCTTGAGCGTGGTTGTTGTTCATCTGGCGAGGAGGGTTACCACAACGGTCCTTGCCAAAGTTAACCTTGAAACGCTTGTATTCCTCACGACCTCGGATGGCCTCGATGGCCTTGATGGCATTGGCGATGTTGGTAAAGTTGACGAAAGCACAGCTCTTTTCACGAAGCGTGTTGACAAGCTCAATCTCGCCATACTCTGAGAAATCTTGTCTGAGACGGTCCTCAGTCCAAGATTCATCCAAGTTACCAATGTACACGTTGCGCGAGGCTCCACCGCTGACAGCCAGAGCAATAGCGGGAGGCAGAGCGCCAGAGTGCTTGCCCCAACCGATCTTCAGACGACGGTTGTGGATCATGAGCCCTTGCAGGTTGCTCAGAGCATAGAAGGATGCGGCAGAGGTAGGGTCGATGAAGGTTACGAAGCAAATGTGCTTGTCGGGAATGTACCTAATGTGGTGCAAGAGACCGCCACGAACAACGTTGCAGATTTCCTCGATGGTGGTCTCAGGGTGAATGTTGCCCAAGTACACGGTACGGTTACCCAGGTTGTTGACGCCACCAGCCGATGTCGCAACAGCTGCAGCAGCCACAGACTGCTGAGCAAGGGCATTGGAGATCATGTCACGATCGGCGCCGTTCAAGACGTGAGCGTAGCCAGGAGCGATTCCAAGGTACTGTGCAGCATTCTGTTGCTGGGTCTTAGAAACGTACGCGCATCGGTCCTTGCCGTAGTAAACACGACGAGGAGCCTGCCATTTGGGCTCCTGGGGAAGTTGAGCGACAGCCTTGATCGCGTTACCGATGGAGAGGAAATGCACAAAGCCAATTGCCTTCTCGCGAACAATCTTGACAGTATCGATGGGGCCAAACTTGCTAAGATCTTCACGCAGCTCATCCTCAGAAACATCCTCAGGTAGGTTGCCGAGGTAGACGTTTCGGGAAGCCCCTGACTGTTGCACAGCGAGGGCCACCGATGTTGGTACCTGCGAGGGCTTGCCCCACCCGATCTTAATGTCCTGACCGCGGATTGACAACTTTTTCAAGATTGCGTCCGAGTGGAAGTGGGTTGCAGAGCTGCTGTCAAGGAAAGAAATGAAAGCACAGTTCTTGTCTGGCAAAAGCCTGACAGACTCGATCTGACCACTTCTGACATGGCCAAGGATCTCCTCAGCAGAGGTTTCTGGGGGAATGTTGCCCAGGTACACCGTCCTGCTAGTGCCAGAAACCAGGCCGGGGGCGATTGGCATGGATGAGCCAAAGCCACCAAGACCCTGAGCACCGAAACCCGAGTACGCTCCAGTGGGCGATTGAGGACCAGCAAAGAATCCAGGGCCGTTCATGCTCGTGGGCGAAACAAGGCTCTGGTACAGCTGAGGAGAAAGGGGCTGCTGCAAGGGGCTACCCATCTGGTTAGACTGGTTGTTCTGCTGCGCTTGGTTCTGGCCGGCGAAATTGGCAAAGCTTTGGAATTGGGGTGAAGCGAAAGCCGAAGGAGAGCCTGGCTGGAAGGGACTGCCCAAAAGAAGTTGAGAAGGCAACAAGGGCGTGAAGTTCATGTCGTAGCCAGTACCGGGAGTCTGCATGTCAGCACCATTCTGGTTGCTGGGGTTGAGCCTTCCAGTGTTGATGGACATGTTGTTCGACCTCTCGGGATGCCTGTCGGCATAGCCTGGCTGGTTCGTTGCGAAGGCACCATGGGAGAAGCCGTGGTGGCCACCGTTCATCTGGCCGTTCATTTGCCTCTGAAAGCTCGTCTGCAGACGAGGTCCAGTGGGTGCCGAAGAAGTACCGTCGTGTTGCATTCCAAGCATATGCGGAGGCAGACTGAAGCTGTCCCGCGAATTGTGAGATAGTACAGCCGTGGTGAAGGATGTGTTACTGCGTCCAGGACTCGGTGGACCGGACAGCGAAATATGTAATGCTGAAGGTGAAGGTGCAACCGGTTGCAAGATGGTCGCGGAGGATGCGAAGCGTAGGCTAACGTGTCAATGCTTTGCAAGACAATCTGGAGGCGGTCAGTCAGTTAGGCGAGATGGCTATCAAGCCTTGATAAAGGGGTGCCTACATGCAAAGCTCAACGGCAAGTGGGTACTTAATACAGGATGGACCGCGCCGAATCGAAGGTCAAAGAAGTCCAACAGGTGGGCTGCTTGCAAGTATTCCGAGTCCAAGCGAGAACGTCGACAAGACTAGAAATGCAGGGTCGAGATGGGGGAGCTCAAGCACGCGAATTAGGGCAGATTATAAGCTGCGGATCTCAAGCAATGGCCACGAAGGGGACACGATTGGATGCTGCGAGCTCGAGGGGAGATGCTGGCCTGGGGCTTGTTTTGCGGTCGCCGATGCCGAAAGAGCAAACAATAAGAATGAACGACGCAAAGAGGCGGGTGTTGGCGAGGACCTCAGTGCTGGGAGAAAGGTAGCTAATGAGCGAAAGGACCGCAGGAGAAGGTTCGCGACCTGATGTCGAAGGTAAGAAGAAGAGAGGGTGAGAAATGCCTCCCGTTCTCGCGCAACATGAAATGAGCGGCCGTGCACCTCCTTATTAAACGCGCACGAACCCTGCAACGAGTCGCGCAAACCACGACTGGTCTGACTGGCTGGTGCTCAACGCTCGCCGTCGCCCTGCAGCTTGTCGGCAGTAGCCACCAACGCCTGTGGCGCGGCACCGCTTGCAGCGACGTTTCTGCGAGCGGTCTCACATTGGGGGTCTGGCACTGTCACGCAGCTGCGGCCGTTGATCGCCAGTGCAGGGCTGGCTGCAGTGCAGCGGGTGCTTGCAGACTTGTGCCTGACTAACGACACGCTTCGCCAGGCCACTTTTCCAAAAAGCAACAAAACCAACGAACACGGCCCGGCGTCCTTTTGGCTTCTAGCAGCTTGCTATCTCGACGGGGTCCAGAGCTCTGAACTGCGGTGCAAGCTCCGTGGGAGCGTCAGGGCGCTCTAGCGGAGAGCGCCGCAAACGCGTAGTGGATGAATGAGGAGCGTGGTCACGTTGTTCAGGCAGTGGCTTGCAAACAGCTTTTGCACCTGGGTAGTAGGTAGACGACCTCATCCGTCAAGTGGATGCCTGCAGCTGGCGCAGTCTTGTCCCCATGTTTGGGTCTGCTGCAATGCAGCGCCCGTGAGTCGCCTTGTAGATTGCTGCCATGGTT
The DNA here is from genome assembly GCA_027946375.1 of Neodidymelliopsis sp. IMI 364377. Lineage (NCBI taxonomy): Eukaryota > Fungi > Ascomycota > Dothideomycetes > Pleosporales > Didymellaceae > Neodidymelliopsis > Neodidymelliopsis sp. IMI 364377. The sequence continues at coordinate 162,752 of JAPEUT010000009.1, read as the reverse complement.
ACAGTTTTCTGCGTTCCTGAGTTCCTTCCCAAGCGAGTAGGCGCTCGGGCCATCTGAATTACGTCCAGCGAACCTCCGATGTCGTGTCTTTTCCTGTGCTGTTTGTCCACCTGCAGCCGATACTCCAATGTCAGAACTGTACCCTTCGATCGCGCAATGCGCCGTCGTGGCTACGGCCTTGAAGGTTCTTCTGTTCCCGGCATAGTATGTCCGGCCGTATACTTCAAGGCAATGCATTGAACTGTATGCTTACTTTTGCTGGCAGCAAGTCGACTGATTTCGAAGTCCACCGCAACTGGCTAGCTCTCACCCATTCGTTGTCCATCAAAGACTGGTACTATGAAGTGAGCATTGAGCAAGAATCCTATGAACTCTGTAGAAGCTGTCTGACGCAGTTTACAGAAAACGTCAGAATGGACACTGGACTACCCACCTTTCTTCGCGTACTTTGAGTGGCTCATGTCCCAAGCTGCCGCCTACATCGAACCTGCGCTGTTGAATGTCAGAGATCTCAACTACGACAGTTGGCAGACTATCTATTTCCAGCGATCCACTGTCATCATTACAGAGCTGGTTCTTGTCTATGCTTTGCACCTGTACCGCATCACTACCTCGACGTCATTCAGTCATACTAACCATTGATAGCTACGTGAAAACCTCCAAATCAAAGGTCACAGCGCATGCTGCTGCCCTATCGATTCTACTTTCGCCAGGCTTGTTGATCATTGATCACATCCATTTCCAATACAATGGCTTCCTCTATGGCGTCCTTGTACTGTCCATGGTACTTGCACGCAAGAAGTCAACTATGCTGCTGTCCGGCATACTGTTTGCTGCCCTTTTGTGCTTGAAACACATCTACCTTTACCTAGCTCCGGCCTATTTTGTCTTCCTTCTTCGCGCATACTGTCTAGGCGAACGACGGAAGTTCCCGTACTTTACCATCCGCTTCTTCAACTGCGTCAAGCTAGGTGTTGGAATCATCGCAGTCTTTGCCAGTGCTTTCGGACCCTTCGCACTCTGGGGTCAGCTTGAGCAGGTGTTCAAGCGGTTGTTTCCATTCTCTCGTGGCCTTTGCCACGCCTACTGGGCTCCAAACGTATGGGCGATGTACTCTTTCATCGATCGGGTCCTAATCTACTGTAAGCTCTACCACTCGCAACCTTGGTGGAAACGTTCTGACTAAAACTTTGCAGTGGCTCCACGCCTCGGTCTGAAAGTCAACCAGGAAGCAGTAAATAGCGTTACCCGAGGACTTGTGGGCGACTCCTCATTCGCGGTGCTCCCTGATGTTGTACCTCTCACGTGCTTTCTCCTGACACTTGGTACCCAGATTGTAAGTCTACCAAGCAAGACGTCGAATGTGTGTGACACTGACTTTCATCAGCCCGTACTCCTCCGTTTACTGTACAAACCAACGTGGGAGACATTTGTCGGTGCAATTACTCTGTGCGGCTACGCCTCTTTCCTGTTTGGTTGGCACGTACACGAGAAAGCGATCCTGCTCGTCATTATCCCATTCAGCCTGGTTGCGCTCCGGGACCGTCGATACTTTGGTGCCTTCCGGCCACTCGCAGTCGCTGGCCACGTCTCGCTTTTCCCTCTCTTGTTCACTGCAGCCGAGTTCCCCATCAAAACAGTCTACACCATATTCTGGCTTGTACTGTTCCTGTTGACCTTCGACAGGCTTGCACCAGCGTAAGTATCAGGATAATCATTGGTAAGAGTCTAGCTAACATCACGTCCCAGCTCATCTGAACGTCGTCTCTTCCTGCTCGACCGCTTCTCTATTCTCTATATTGCTCTTTCCATCCCTCTGATCGCCTACTGTTCGCTTTTCCATAGCATCATCTTCGGTTCCCGATACGAATTCCTCCCGCTCATGTTTATTAGCTCGTACTCAGCCATTGGTGTAGTCAGCAGCTGGCTCGGGTTCCTGGTCGTTTACTTTGACACGTGAATAGTACTCGAGTCTTTTTCGAGTTTAACCATACTCCCAATTTTTCTGTTAACGTCAAGTAAACATGATACTGCCCGAACCAACCTCCTGTATCAAGATCCCATATACTCAGATGACCCGTGATAGTACCACGAAAGATTGAAATGAGTGTGACATGCACGTACAGGTTGTAAGATATCCTGAAGGTCAATCTCTGCTGTATTGGTCTAACCAGTTTCATTGGTATGTTTGGTATGAATAGGTTACTGGGATATATACCACACCCAAGCAGCTTAAGACAACCTCCAATCTCCAAACAATTTGACGTGGCCAAGTCATTCCGAGTAGTTTGTGGCCGGCTGTTTGGACTGGTGAAGCGGAGGACCATGTTCAGGGTCAAGTGGGTCAGACCTGTCAGTCAGTTTGCTTGGTGGCTCAAGAGCATGAGCCTTCCGGCTTGAGATACATCGCGTAAAGTCCGCGAACATCACTAATGAAGTTGATGCAAGCGATCTGAGACTTTCGCAGCTCGATCTGGCTCACTTTGACGATCAAAACCAGACCAAACACGCTGGTGTTGGTGTTGCAGCGGTGTGCACAAGGTCGACGTGTGTGAGGGAGGCCGACATGAGGAGGTCAAGCCCAATGGGGTTTGGTCCACGCCAAGGCATGGCCTATCCGGCACCTACACTTTATAACTCTATGCCCTCCCCATTGATGAGGCTCTCGTCATCCTGCCGCTCTCACCCCTCGATCGCCTCAACCTCCGCGTCCACAACCGCCACCAAATCAACCACAATTCGAACAAACGCGCTTTCGGAACCAAGCGACGCGTCTCGGAACGCTCTTCGGACCTACGAAGCCTGCAATAACTTTTACTACATTATACCTGAGCGCGCGCAATAGCTACTACGTACCTGATAAGCTCTTCGCGAGAGTCGCCATATCTAAACAACGAGCTCAGTCGAACGTCCTGAACCTACACGACGCGAATCTTGCTGCGCGACAATTCCGAAGGTCGCAACGCGATTCCTCGAACGCGCAAAAGCACTTCACATGAGCTCGTAATCCAGCAAAATGGTAGAGTGCCTCATATCTCTTCGGCAAAAACAGCTTCTGACTCATACAGGTGCTCTTCAAACGCAAACCCGTGAAGTTCGACCCTCCACCGAAGAACATAACCGATCACGATGAGGTATGAAAGTGCCACCACCTTTTCGCAAAACACGAACTGAGATCCTCAAACAGGTCTGGGCCATTGAAAAGACTGGAGAAGTCTACAACGATTACGAGAAATACTTGAGACGGTATGGCATACTTGCGAATGACGTCAAGCAACTGCGGGATACTGACCAGCGTTCAGGTGTGACTTCTATGCACAAGTGAGCACCATGGTTTCCCTGCCTAGACTAATGGTCGCATAGACCCTAACGCGTCCGACAGAAACTGTTTACATGCGAGTCGACCGGGCATTCAGGCTACACCTTCTTCGAAGCCATGGAGAGCCAGGTGAGCTCCGAGCCAGTCTGGGAGGGCATCAAGGTAACGGAAACGCAGACGGAAGCTTCAAGGGAGATTAACAGCATTTTCCCTGATGCTTTGAGGTCTCGTGTCCTCCACTTTGTCCAGTTCATGACTACCCCGCGCATGGACGATCTGGGTAAGTCGCGCCTGTACCGCTGTTTGAGACTATGGCTAACCTCGAGCTTACAGTCAATCTTGTGTTTGATGTAAGTTGTTGACGGCAGTATGCGCCATCTAAGCAACACACTGCTAACTTAGGATAGCACTTTAAGGAACACTACATGGTCGGCGACCGAGTTTCTATCGAAGTCGAAGGCCCTACCACGCGCCGCTACGGTGTGATCACAGACATTATTGACAGCAACCAACTACACCAGAATGCCTTTACACGATCTCCAGACGAGCAGTACCGCTCCTACACCTACGTCATCACGATGGACGATAATAACGAACCCATCACCAAGTACAAGGCGGCGGATATGCAACGAGACAGGAAATATTACTCAAAGCTCATCCTGAAGCAGTTCCTTCGAAGTACAGTGTCACGAGAGTCGTGGATTGGCGCGCCCTGGATGGCGAAGGATCACTTGACGAAACGCTACAAAATCCCCACTACGATCCCGGACAACAAAACACGAGATGCAGTGATGGCCCAGAAAAAGCTGCTGAACGGCTCTCAACAAAATGGTGAAAGCCCAACAAGCCAGCAAGCATATTCATATCAGTTGATGAATGGCCATGCGCCTCACATGAACGGGCATCGATCACAGCAACCGACGCAGCACGGGCAAGGACCGCATGCCTTCGTCAACTTCAACCCTCCTCACATGCAGCATTCAGCCCAGCTTATGCACCCACACCTGCAGGGCTTTCCACAACACATAGTGGGAGGACCGCCCCCCCAATTTGCGCACCCAGGACAACCACCCCATCTTCAGCAAGGCCACCCACTCAACATACCACAAAACGCTCTACCACCAACTCTTGCACACATCATGCACCATCAACCTAGTGCCTTGCCGGTCAATCTTCCATTCCAGAATGGCTTCATGCAGTACCAGCAGTTTGCACCCCGTAATGCTACGCAGCAACAACAGCAGCAACAACAACAACAACAACAACAACAACAACAACAACAACAACAACAACAACAGCAACAGCAGCAACAGCAACAACAGCCAGCATCTTTGGCCAAGCCTTTTGAACCGATCAAATATCCTATCGAAGATTTGGAGATCTCGCAACCTCGTCTAAGCACCTTCCGACCACCGTTAAAATTCTTCTCTGACGATGTGCCCGAGGGCGTTGAGGCACCTGTCGAAGAAAACCAAACCGGTTATCTGATGAAGAGCATCGGTCCACTTTTATGCGCTTGGGAGACGCTCAACGTGCACGACACTGTGTACTCGCTCGACTCATTCACCTTCGATGATTTCGCAGACGCTATGCGTTATTGTTCGGACGAGCAAGAGTGCGAGTTGTTTGTAGAGGTTCATTGCTCAATTTTGAAGCAGATCGTGAACGAAAACGGCAAGCTGCAAGCAGCCCTACCGAACATGGCCGAAGCAGAAGATTCAGAGGATGAGAACTCCAGCAAAGAATCAACGCCAACTCCTGAGCCGGAGCCGCCTAAAAGGACTACTCGCAGCAGCCTGAGAAAATCAGAAGTTCAGCAGATTGTTGAGAAAGCACGTACCCCTACACCCGAGCCGCCAAAGGAAGTTCACAGGGCTGCCGAGTTTGTGGCTGACTTTGACTGGATTGAGGAGTGTAAGATCCGGAACTTCCAGAACGGAGGCTGGCAAGCGATGTTCGTTGCCCTGCTCTACCGCTTGTCTTTCGATCCGCTACAAAAGACGACCTGCGACGAGGTTCTTGCCGCACTTGTGCCTGGCGATCAGGAACCCACCGTCGAGAGCATCGCCGAGAACTATCGTGACCTGGACGTCAATTTGCGCGTGTTAGCGCTTGATCTGGCTTTGCGACTGACTGTCACCACGGAGGCCTTCCGTGATCAGCTGACCGCAGCTTCACAAGAAATGACCAAGCTGCGTAAAGAGAAAATCGAATTTCAGAGGAAACGCAAGGAATTGTGAGTCGTTGTTTAAATTTCCATACCGACGTACTGACTCTATATGCAGGGCCGATGAGCTTTTCAAGCTAGACCTTGAGCGAAAGATCAAGCTGCCGGAGAACACACCAGCTTCCCCGTCAGACACGAAGGAGAACGAGGACGTATCGATGATCAGTGTACCCGATTCAATCACCGAACTCGCCGATGGAGAAGCGAACGACTCCGAAGATCCATCTGCTGCTAAAAGTAGGACTCGTACTAAGAACAAGCGCAAGGCAGCCGCCGAGGAGGCCAGGAAAGAGAAGGCCAAGAAGGCAAAGATCGAAGCTGAGAAGAACAAGAAGCAGAAAGAGTGGGAAAAGCTCTTGAGAGCAGTTGATGAAAAGAAAGAAGAACTCAAGGAATGTGAAGCAAGCATCAACGAACTCGACGATGATCTTCGCGAGACCCTAGTTCACCGTAGCAAGGTGTTGGGCAAGGACCGATTTTTGAACAAGTACTATTGGTTTGAGCACAATGGAATGCCATTTGGTGGCGTTCCCAATAGCTCTACGGCACAGTATGGATACGCCAACGGGCGCATCTGGGTGCAAGGACCAGATGTGAATGAAATACAGCCGTGTTTGGAGGAGCCTGCTCTATCACAAGACCAGCAGCGGTTTGGTTTTACCATTCCCCAACGCAAAGAGAAGGAAGAGGGATCAACACACCTGACATCGTCTACGGATTGGGCGTACTACGATGATCCCGAGGACATTGACAAGCTGGTGACTTGGCTTGATGAACGAGGACATCGTGAGAAGCAGCTTCGCAAAGAACTGCAAATTTTCCGTGACCGGATTGCGGAATACATGACAAAGATGAAGGAACATGTCTCGAACGCGGAGAGGTTGAAAGACGAGGACGAGGACGAAGACAGTAAACCCCGAATCTCGACGCGTGGCAAGGCCATTGCTGAGAAGGAAGAAGCCAAGGAGCGTTGCCTGCTCTGGTCCAACAGCATCATGTTTGATGAGTACGGCTATATCCATTCAACCGAGTACGAACCTCCCAAGAAGGGCAAAACAAGGGTTGTCAAGACTGCCAAGGCCAAGGGCAGGCGATAGTGTTGCATATCAGCCGCAGTTCAAAAGGACGTGGTGCTCGAGCTGTGATACGATTTACGAGATGTGTATTGGTGTTTCCGGCGTTGTGATACCATCAGCATGTACACTGGGCATTTTCAGGAGTTCATGCATAGTGACCGTTGTCACAACATTGTGCTCATACATAGAGGTTCTGGAGTTGAGACGTTGAGGATCTGGTTGTTCAGTACTTGTTTTGGTTTGGGTGGGTTGTACGGGCGATGCATGTGGCTATCAGTCATCGCGGTATCATGACTATCAGGGCGGTTTGGCATGAAAGTACTGTACAATCAAACATTCGAAATATTGACAGAGTCTTGATTGTCGTCTCTCCAGTGCCCACCACATTAGGTTAGCTTCAAACCGGGCTTGGCGTCATCGGTCGAATGACGGTCCCAAGTCAACAGCTTGCGCGCAATGCGACCGCCCCCTTCTCATCCACGGTCGCTATTCCGCAACTCGCAAGATTACTTCTCCACTGTGTAGATTGCAAATCACCCTCCAGCACATCACCGACGCGCTCCGCAGGCGGTGTTCGCTCGGATCATGGCTACAAATGGTGCGCGGAAGGGTGGGCACCTCCGCAGCTCCCCCACACGATGCACTGACTGACCACCGCAACGCCAGACTCTACCGATTCCAAGCCTGGCCTACTGAACGGTAGCGCTGTCAAAGACATAGTCAGCTCGAATAGCAAGAAAGTCAACCTTAAAATCAAGAAGGCTGCGCCCAAGCCATCCATAGCTGGAAACTGGAAGGAGAGCGACGTGAGCAGTACGTGGACATATAACCTGTTCTTGGGCACCTCGACAAGGACATCCGAATTGACTGTCAACAGATGCAGACAGTAAGACCTCCACAACTGGTTCGCCGGTTGTCAACCCTCTTGACGAGAAGACGCTCGCTGGCTTCCAAACCGGCCGCCCCCTTGACGACAAAGTCGACACTGTACAATGCAAGCACTGCCGCCGACCCATTCTCCGCGCAGCTTCAGCAACCCATATCCGCGATTGCTTAAACAAGAAGGCAGACAAGCAGAGAAAGAAGAAGGAAGCCAAGGAAGCCAAGGATGCAGCGCTGAGGAAAGAGAAGGGTGAGGACGATGGCGACGATATCAGGGCCAGGAAGTCTGCCATCAAAGGTCTCGAACCTGGCGCAAAGAAGGGCAAAAAGCGCAAGATCGACGGTGATGCAGAGAAGCCTGGTGCAAAGAAGAAGAAGAAGGATGAGCCCAAGGTCAAGGGCGCAAAGCCAAAGGGACCTGTGGACGTGGAGCGGCAGTGCGGAGTGCCACTTCCCAACGGTGGCTTCTGTGCAAGGAGTCTGACGTGCAAGTCTCATAGCATGGGATTGAAGCGTGCAGTTCCAGGCCGCAGCCTGCCGTACGACATGCTCCTTGCACAATACCAGAAGAAGAACCAAGCCAAGCAACAACGTAAGCTTTCATTTTGCTCGTCCAAGATCTTACAGACCTAACATCCACACCAGGTGCCGCCATCGACGCCAACGCCCCCCTCCCCGAAGACCTTGAGCCCTCTGGCGCTGTTGACTCCGACGAAGAGAAGGACTCCATCATGGCCGCGCTCGCGCGCCACAAACCCCGCCCACTTGCAACACACACGCACGTTTCCCAGCGATCCAAATACCAATACATTCGCATGAAAGACATGATCCGCTCGGCGCTCGGCGCACCACCGGGCGCTTCACCATTCGGCAACCCTCCCAGCGCAACAGACGGTATGAATCGCGGGTTGAGTCTAGGGATGATGGGTGCACCGCCTAGTACAACCAGCGAGAACTTCCCCGGTAGCGCAGGCATGGGCGGGTTCCCTATGAGTGCCGGACTCGATGGGAACATGGGAAGGAGACAGAGCGGAATGGGCATGCCGAATGGTGGAAACGGACCAAGGCAGATTCTTCCTGGACAGTTGCCGGGTCCGGGTGGGCAGAGGAAGAGCAGTTTGAGTGTCGGGGGTTCGTAGGGAGGTTGTGTGATGCAGCAGGTGTTGTATCTCGACGGCGAATGACCTCTGTGCTGGGCATGGCGCAGGGGGGTGTCAATGGACATGTATTATGGGCTTGGGCATCCTGGGAGGGTGTTTGGAGTTTTCGAGATACCCCGGTTTCGACTATTATTGGGAAATGGGATGGGTTTGGGCTGTTAGCACTAGATCACGTAGCAATCGGATAGTGACCATAGCTCTTTAACAAGCGACACATTTTCATTGTTGAGTGAGTTCTGAGATCTGTTTCGCAACGCGTCGCTCGTACAATAAATTGACAGTCCGTATGTCTTTTGTGGTGCATCTCAGATCTACAACGGGGTATCTTCGCTCCTAATCCAAACTTTTCTCCTATCTCAGTCCACTCGCTCACTGCCCAGTCATGCCCCAATATCCAGTCCGTTTCGCCTTGGGTACCGTCATCTTGTAGTGCAAATCGTCCTCATCCTCATCACTACCGATCACATTATCGTCACCGCTGTCATTCGCATCGAACTCCTCGTCGTCACTGCCCCGTCGGTGGTCCTTCTTGTACGGATCCCGATCAAACTCGTCGTCCTCGCTCAATTCGTCCTCGGGATAGTCGTTAGCATAGTACTCCTCCGCATTTGAGTCGTCATCATCAGTGTCAAATTCTTTGTCGTCCGAATCCGAGCCGTTCCACCAGTCTTCGTCTTCTTCGTTCAAGACGAGGAAGCCGACGGTGCCGATGGGGGCGGGCATCTTGCCGTCTGCATCTGGAACGATAGTCTCGCGAATGTAGGTGTCGATCACGTATTCGTCATTATCAACGTCCATGGCGTCGCCGTCGCCGTCACGGGCAGCGAGTGCTGCGGCCTTCTCAGGTTCTCGCTCGGCGAAGCGACGGGCTGGGGCTTTCGGCTTGTATTTGGATGGCGAGGCGTGCGGGTCGAGATGTTTTTCTTCGTGTTCGAGCTTGTGGGCGAGAGCTTCTAGTTCGCGAACGTCGTGTTCTGAGGGCTGGGTACGGTGGGAGGTTTGGGGCGCGGGATTCGATTGTATGACGGTCGAGGCTGCTCTTGTGCCTGGCCGTTTTCTGGGCCGGGGAGTTTCCTGTATTGTTTCTTCTTGTGTTGGCGCATCTTGTCCATTCGCAGGCGTATCTTGTTGTGCTGCTGCTCTGCGCTCGATGAAAACATGTTTGGATCGGGCTCGTGATACTGGATCAAGGTGGAACCTTCGCTCTGAAGTTGGCGTTGATGCTCCAGATTCTTGTGGTGTGTCACCAGGCTTGGTAAGTCGCCTGAAGAAGATGTCTGCCTCGCTCCTCTGTCTCTTGACAGTATTGTCAAATATGAGCGAGTCGACTGGCGCTTCTGTGCGTTTCCGCTTGACAGAAAGAGTTTGAGGTGCTCGTTGCGACATGTTGGTAAGATCGAATTGAGTAATAATGGTCCTGTATTGATGGTGTCACGTTATGGTCTCATCGAAAATTAGTTGGGATGCAATTGTTGGAGGGGCATGTCCGCGGGGGGATCACCATTCATCTCGGTGATGTCAAAGGCCTAGCGCTGCCAAGACGAGGCAGGTACGCGCGACATGCGTACCTCGATCAGCTGCGCGATCTTCGGAAGTCACCTGCGCCTTCTTGATGATGAGCTTGAAGCCGTCTGAATTATGTCTGCCTGCATAGCGCTGTTATGCAAACCTCAAATCCGTCCCTGAAGACATCCGTTCCTTATCTCCGATCAACTCAACTCAACTAGAGACTCCGCCTCACTTTGAGAAGGCAACCACCACACCACCAACACCATGTCGATGAAGCGGATACGCCGGATCTTCGAGCGTCAGACTGAGCGAGAAGCGTCGTATGAGCCTCTTGAAGGCGGCTCTGAGCGTCCAGATGGCGAGCGCATCGAGGATTCCGAGCATGCCTTCTCATGGACTGCCTACTCCGTCTTCCTGCTGCTTGGTGTTGCTATGCTATGGGCCTGGTATGTTTTGTTCTGACTGCAGGTTTCCATTCGTACTGATCATTCTAAAGGAACATGTTCCTAGCTGCAAACCCATACTTCCAGCGACGCTTTGCGCGTAACGACAACCTCCTCCGTAACTTCCAGTCAGCCATCATGTCCGTGTCGACCGTAGGCAATCTCGGCTCCATGATCGTCTTGACCAAGCTCCAGGCACGAGCAAACTATCCGCACCGCATAGCCGCCTCACTGATTCTCAACATCGTCGTGTTCACCTTACTCGCCGTTTCCACAAAGCTGTTCCTGGGTGTTTCGGCTGGCGTTTACTTCACATTCTTGATGGTTATGGTACTCAGCGCCAGTTTAGCAGCAGGACTGTGTCAGAACGGTGTCTTCGCGTATGTTGCAGGCTTTGGGCGAGAGGAGTATACACAAGGCATCATGACTGGACAGGGCATTGCTGGAGTGCTGCCTTGCATTGCTCAGATCGTCTCCGTGCTCTCCGTTCCACTAAGGAAGGAGCACGTTGACGGAGCACCTCAGCAGTCTAGTACTTCTGCGTTCGCCTATTTCCTCACAGCCACCATCATCTCTGCCGTGGCCCTGCTTGCGTTCTTCTACCTCCAACGCGAGCACAGCTCCAGCGTTCGCCTTGACGAAGTGGACGAAACTCCAGCCCCTACCGAGCGCAAGAGCATCCCTCTGACTCGTCTTTTCAAGAAGCTCACATGGCTAGCTAGTGCGGTTTTCTTGACTTTTGTAGTCACGATGTTTTTTCCTGTTTTCACGCAAAAGATCCTCAGCGTGCGGGATCCAGATTCGGCGTCCCGACTCCTACAACCAGCATCATTTATTCCTCTTGGATTTCTTCTCTGGAACGTAGGAGATCTTCTCGGACGCATGGGGCCTGCTATACCTGCCATACGCTTGACAGCTTATCCCAAAATCCTCTTCATGTTTTCCATTGCGCGAGTTACTTTTATCCCGTTGTATCTTCTCTGCAACATCGGCGGCAAAGGTGCAGCAGTCAGCTCAGATTTCTTCTACCTGTTCGTTGTGCAACTGCTCTTTGGTATCACGAACGGATACCTTGGAAGCAGCTGCATGATGGGCTTTGTTGAGTGGGTCGATGCCGATGAAGCGGAAGCTGCAGGCGGATTTATGTCACTCTGTCTTGTGGGCGGCTTGACTGTGGGAAGCTTCATGAGCTTCTTCGCAGCCCAGGCTGTGTGAGTATTAAGGCACATGACATTTCGAAACCGTATTACACAAGATGTAGACGGTCATCTACGCGTAGCGACCACAAACGCTATACAACCACCTCGACCTTACAAACAAACCACCAATCCTTCCACATGTTGGCACGCTCAAACGTTCGGGCATAGACCGTCTGTCCTGCCCGTTTGCTCCTCTCCCAGCTAATATGTAATCTCTGTTGGTGGTGCGCCTTGTTAGACAACAAATTCGATATACTCTCCTCTGCCGCCCTCTCTGCAGGAAGTTTGTTCCAAAACAAACCCTTCGCATCGACGATCCAGTCGGTTGCCACGAGACCTACATGAACATCGATCATCGTATGCGGCGGCTCGGAAAGTGGGGCGGAAAAGACTACCCAGTGAGACATGTCTGGGCGGAGGTCCATATTGTTAGGTTGGTACATCGTGATGATGGGTCTGGAGCTCTGGTAGCTGCGGAGGTGGAGAGCTATGTATGCGGTCGGCATTGCGCGTAGGGTACAGACAAGGCAGAACCATAGAGACGAGGATGGCTTAAGTGCAATTCTAGCCACAGGGACAAGTCAAGTTTGTGTTGTCATGCGGTACGTGATTGTCTTGAAGTCATGTGGTGGTCACTTCTGCGTAGAGAAGTTTGTCTACGATTCCAGAGCAGCAAGTTTGTTGTGACATTCGAACCCAAATATCTAGATATCTGCACCACCCTCAACAGTAGCCCCAGCTAGCTTCCCGCTTTTAAACTCATCAACAATTTGCTCCATAGTGACCCACTCTACCCCTTCATGTCCATTGATCCACTCAATCAGCCTCTCATGTAACAAGATGACTTGCGGTTTGCCGCTAACCTGTGGGTGGACACTGATAGGGAACACGAATGTGCCGTCCTCAGGACACTCACGGTACAGATACTCAAACTGCTCCTTCCACAAGCGCTCAATAACGGCTGTATCAACGAAGCCGTGGGTGGAGGGCTGGGACAGCGAGAGTTGGAAAGGCGGCCAGTCGTCAAGATGCCAGTTGGCGGGTATTTCGACGACATTGGAGGGCTTAAGTGTTGAGAGAGGATGCATCCAGTGGGAGGCATCTTTCGAAGTGTCGGTTTCAGTGTAGGTGCTTTGTTCTGGGTCCGGAACGTAGTAGGGCTGCGAGTCGTGGTGCATAAAGGAGTGGTCGTATTCCTGTATTATTGTCAGTATCTTCAATCGACAGCCAGCTTAAGGAGTCGTACAATGCCAAATTCCTCCAACAGCCTGACAATCTCCTTACTAGTACTCCATGCTGGCGCAGTCCACCCACGTGGTCTCTTGCCTACTACGTCTGTCAAGATCTGTATGCTTTTTTCGAGTATATCTCTTTGCTGCTTCTCGTCCAAAGTCGATACGAACTCGTGCGTGTAACCATGCAGTCCAATCTCATGCCCGGCATTCACGATCTTACGGATCTGCTTGGGGAAGGACTCTGCAGAGTGTGCCGGGGTGAACCATCTAGCCTACAGTCAATGAGAATTCGATGCATCCAATCCATGGAAAAGTACGTAGTCTTGATATTGTACTTGTTCCAAAGCTTCAGAAGGCGATCAATGCCAACGGTCGCGCCAAAGATGCCACGAGAGATGTCCGTGGGATTGGCTGGAGCGCCGGTGCGCGTATTGAGCCTAGACTGGCAGTCAGTGATAAGACCCCAGTTTTGTTAGATGCTTCCTCAGAACTCACCAGCCACTCACAGCATCAATGTCAATTCCATACGAACAGAGAGCTCGCTTTGGCATGTTGGAAGAGTAAGAGTTAGGCCACTTTGACGAAGCTTGTTGCTGGAACTGTACGAAAGCTGAGGTTGGTAACTCTTATGAATATCCTAGAGGTCCGCCCCTCATCTGGATGCATTGATCTGTTACAGTACTACCGCTTCGGCAAGTGTACTATATGGTTGCTGCAAGCTCCATAACAAGAAGCTGGCAACGATCATGACGGCGAAGCTAGCAAGGAACAGCTGATTCGTGCATGCTAGAGGAAAACAACGTCATGTACATGGATCGTCTGGAAACGTGGTGCAGTAGATGCGCGCAAAGGGCGGGGTGTTCAGGACGGAAGTGAGCGCTGGTGAGGGGCAGCTGCCTTCCGAGGATCAAATTCCAGATGAGGCAATCGGGATCAATAAGCACGAAAGGCTACGAGTACAAGTAAAACAATGTTATCGGTAAAAAAGACTACACTCATCCAAATACGAAGTGACTTGCAATGCTATCCATAGAGTGTACAGGCACACCGTACGAGGTAAGAACGCAAGACGTCATTGCCCTGGCCTCATCTCTCTCCATGCTCACAACCCTCACAGATCGGCTTGCAACATGGCCAGGCAGCCCAACTTCAGATCGATCGCTGCATTAGCTTCTACGCTGGCCTCTTCCTGAAGAACTGCAAGCAAGAGTGGCCTGAAGTCCTCCAGTACGCTTCCAAATTCGAGCAACAAGCAAAGTCGAAATGGCCAGCATATCATGAGGAAATGCGTGGCATAGCCGACGGTGCTGGGAAAGAGTTGTTAGACATCGTCGCAATCAACGTACGAACAGAGATAAATTTCGGACTTTTCAGTGATGGATGCACCGCTCTGTCATGGCACAACAAGAACGCATGGCTCGGGCAGAACTGGGATGTGAGTATCCGAACAACGCAAGAGCTTGAGGCTAAGTACTAAATGAAAGCAGTGGATGACCGAGCAGAAGCAAAACCTGATCATTACTAAGATTACACAAGCAGGTAAACCGACTATCATTCAAGTCACAGAAGCCGGCATTATTGGCAAGATTGGGTTCAACAGTGCAGGCGTAGGGACTCTCTTCAATGCCATCAGAGTTCATGGCGCTGACTCGACGCGTTTACCAGCGCACCTTGGGCTGCGAATGGCACTTGAGAGCAACTCCGTCGAGGATGCGGTGCAGAAGTTGGAGAGCTATGGCATGGCTTCTTCAGCACATATACTTCTGGGAGACCCAAACACGGCATTGGGTCTAGAGTTCACGAAATCGACGTTTGCATACTGCAAGCCAGACCCTGCAGGGCGAGTGGTTCATACAAATCACCTGCTTCAAGAACATGCTGGCCAAACGGATACGGTATGGTTGAAGGATTCTTTGACCCGAGTATCAACAATGGCGAACAATGCAGCGCTGCTTGGCACTCAGCCTAGCTGGGAGGAAATGAGTAAGCTTTTCGAGGATGAAGAGAATGCACCAGGATCGATTTGCAGAACTCAGACGGAAGAGACTGGGAGTGCTACATTGTTCAACATCGTTATGGACCTGCGAAGTAAGAAGGGTGTAGTACGACTAGGAAGACCAACCCAAGTAGAGGAAGTGATTGACCTGCAGCTATAGTCGTATTACAGTCATTCGTATAACAGCCAGGCCCTTTGGCTACTGTCAGACAATTTCCAAGCCAACGCATCAGAGGGCCTTGTAGAGGTGTCAGGTCTTCTCTAACAGCAACAGTGTGTTTGACCATGTAGAATTTAGTAGGCAACCTTGCATGGTGTGATATGCGCCCAGTAGCACATGAGCAATGTTCGTCTGTACTGCGTTCCGGTTGTGAGGTAAACCTTCGCAGGGATTTGTTTTGGGTGTGCTCATTGCTCCTCATTAAGGATGGTATCGGTTCGACTTGCATGATGAGGCGTCGACAGGTGTCGCTCAGCAACGTGTACCACTAAAAGCGGGCGTGACCAACTGGCAGCCTCACCACTATTGCTCGCATGCACTGGAGACTCGTTCACGGTAGTCCACGTCGAATGTGTTGTATTTTGTGTGATTCCCTACAGAGGGCAAGTGCAGTTTTAGAACCTTACGTTTTTGGGGCTGCAGCTATGCGGGTGAACAACGAACGACGATGTTCACGCTATGATCGCGCGTTCCGTGTTTGGACGGAGGTGATGCAAGAGCTTAATCAGAAGTCTATCGGCGAATCTGATCGGCTCATTGTTGGTTCCTCATGATTCAGGTAAGTTCGCAGTTGCGATATGATTGACACCACAACTCCGCTCGAGCCATGCGAGCTCGCTAATGTTGTTGCTGACGCTCTTGGTTCGTCTTGCATCGGGCTGGAACTTCAGACCGACGGGAGTTGGTGCCAATGCGCAAAGCTGATGTGTTGTTATTCTGCCTTTGTAGTGGTTGTGTGAATTGTGTAGATCTTCGGTCAAACCGAATCGGAGTTTCATTGTGTTTCCATTTCATGCATATGCTCAAAGCTTGGATACAGATGAAATTCTGCGTTCCAGTCTCGAGGCGTCGTTGTGTAAGCATACGCATTTAGAGGTTCAATGGGTTCGGAAGTGGCGGTAGAGCCAAAGAGATTCCAGTGAGACAGTCCCCCTCCGGCTTCCGTTGGTGTCGATACAGAAACTTCGGGTGTCGATGAATCGTACATCGCATGGGTAGCTGTTTGGGATACCGCCAGTACGTTTACGCTAGCCTTGGAAGCATAGAGGTCGGCATACTCTTTCCTGACAGGGGCTAGCGACCGCTCGTACTCTTCTAGGCAGCGTGTAGCAGCAGTCCATCGTTCTCGAATAGAACAGAAGCATTCTGCGAAGATGTTCATGGAGTCTTCAACTTCCTTCCATGAAAATGCTGTGAGAACCTCCTGTTTGCAATACTGTAGCCCTTCCAAAAACACAATAGCGCAATGGAAAACATGATGACAAGGGTGAAACACATATTTGATCCTCCCAGGAGCGGCTTCTGATTGTTTGAAATAACCCGCGGCGATCTTGACAGCATGTGTCAGCGCGATCATTCTTTGTTGGGTTGTAGGTACGGGCGTGCGCTTGGATGGTCGGTTGAGCATAAAGTAGACATATGGTACGGCAATATCGGAATACAGTGTCATCTCCTCCCACCGTGCTAACAGCCCTGGATCTCGATTGGCGTGGGCAGCAGAATATATTTCTTGTTGCCATTGACAGATGCGGTCGATGCATCGCTGTCCCCAATTTTCGAGAGATGCGCATTCTTGTGGTACCGGCTCGTTGTGCCAAAGCACTGAGACGAACTCTGCTTCGAGAAGTCGGAAGCTGCAGATGATTCGCTGAGTGAATTTAGATACTCGTCCTTCGGGGACAGTGCCATGTTTGGTGATGGCAGTGTCGTCGATTTCTAACGGAAACTTGACCTGGATGCCTTTGATGGGTAAACTAGTGGGGAATAAGAAGATCGAGCAAACCCCAACTTCCATCTCCCAGGCGCACCAAAACAAACGTCGCCGCATGTCGCGTTCATACTCAGATATCTGGGCGTCATTGGGAAGTTCTTGGTGGAGGCCCAGGTCTATTACCGACTGGCTTATTAGACCTGTCAAAAGCCACAAATCCGCCATGCTGGGATTGAGAAAGATGTACTGTGTCAGGAGAAGTATCGCCTGTAAGCCAGAAATATCGTTCGTTGCAACCTCAGGGATCCACTGCATAGCACACCGCACCAGCTGATACGCTTGCTGGTTGGCTTTCGATACGTTCTTCCGAGCGTGCGTGCTCAACGAGATGGCCATGATCATGCATACGATATATTGATTGCGGATACAGTCTTTGTCTGGCGCTGTAGCCCACTGTGGGTAGATGGAGTTAAAAGCTGTCGTCACATCGCTCCGGTGATATATAGGATACTGTGTGATCACTCGTTCCAGGTAATTTTCGAAGAGAATCTTGGCGCCGTTCTCGTCGGCAATCAAGTCGCGAAAGAGACTCCTAGTGGGAGGATTGATGATAGATCTGGGGTGGTTTTCATCGAGATCGGTGGAGCCGACAGGGCCTTTCCTGGACGGCAATTGCGTCCCTTTGACAACGCACTGCAAGATCGGTCGTGCTTTTGAGACACCAAGAAATGCAGGAGAGATATCCTCCATGGCTTGGTTGACAAGGCTGTCGGCGAAAGCACACTTCTCTGCACCATGGTGATTTGGATTCGCTTCAGAGGCATACGAAGCAGCTGGTGATGGATGGCCCAAGCGTCTCGACGAAGGGCTTCCAGCACTTCCAGCACTCTCTAACCGAGCGATGTGGGCTTCCAGGTGATCAGCTATACTCCTGTACGGCAGAGTCGAAGCCGTCGAAGAGTCGAAGCCGACACACTTGACACCTGCATCAACACATCGCGTGCAATCCGGCACCTTGAAGTCGCACTGCCAGATTGTCAGTATGTTGATGGCTATAGTGAGACATTGTGGGTAAGCACCGCAAGCTTTCTCTTTCTGCACCTGGCGCAGGCGAGAACCCGGCGGCGCACTTTATTTTTCTGCATCGTGCAACGTGGGCGCTATGCGTCGACAGCCAGATGTCGCAATGCTCATGGCGTTACTTAAACCCGTGGTCGTGGTTGTGATGATGCTGGGAACTCTAGGCCCAGGCGCCAGAGGCTGAGGCGAAATGCATGAGCCCATCCGCCTCGGTCAGCAGGGATCTGGCGGGTCCATGTTGAGCGCACCTTTTAGCTCGAGCTAGTGCGCCTGCACAGCTGTAGCGTTCATACGTGTTCATCCATGTGTTCGTGGCTCTCTTTGAAGGGCTGGCACGCAGGCACGTCATCTGAGACAAGAGACCTTAGTTCTTCTTGTGAGTGCACATATGTTCAAGTGGTCTGCGTGCAGGTCGTACGGGCGCGGAGAATCTACGGTTGGCCATCCCTTCTGCATCAGGTCACGCTTGCCAGATAAGACTCGCTCAACTCTCGCATTGCGCCCATCCCAGTCGGTCACATCCCCAGCTCATCGCGCGTTGGCCGTTGCTACCGCCTTTTTATATCTGGATCTGAGGTAATGGCGACTTATTTAAGCACTGATGATTCGTGACAACCTTGTGCCATATCATCAGCATTCGCAAAATGACCTCCTCCGCCAGCAACATCAGCACGACTGCTGTAGACTTGGAAGCTGCGATTCAGGTATTCTGATCGCCAGCCTGGAATTTGGTTCACCAACTGATGTTGGCAACAGGGTTTGCCTGCATGTAAGCGCTGCCGGGACTGTCGCCGTGGCTGCGACACACTCCTCCCGAAATGCCGGTCATTGCTGCCCCAACCCGTCGGCTGCCTACTTCAGCTAACATCAACAGACAATGTACCAAAGCAGGCGCCGAGTGTGTATATCACGATCATGGCCGCGGCGCGTTGGTCCCTCGCAGTTACATATCTGAACTCGTTGATCACGTGCGGAGGCTTGAAGCGCGCAACAATCCATCCCCTGCCACCTCAGCGGACACACCACATAGTGGGAGCTTGAATGCAGCTGTCAAGACTGAGCCAGTCGGCTCTGGTTCCAATCTGCAGTACGAGCATCACTTCGCATATGCCGCCGATAGCTATCGCTACTTAGGTTCGGAGTCGTGTCTCTTGAAGTCACCGAGATTGCAAGCTACTTACGTACGATCGCCATTCGACGAAGAAGACGACTTCGTCTTGGAATGGAAGGCTTCGCCACAAAAACAACACGAGCTGGTTGAAGAATACCTAGAATGCATGTACGAATTCCCCATCCAACTAAGAATACATCCGAGTCCCATGCTGATCACGGGACACGTTTCGCAGGCAGCCGGTGTATCCTATCATAGATCTTTCGCAACGCTACCTTGGGCTGGATGTACCAACAGATCTTGCGCCTGTCGAGACCTTTTCTCTCAACATGATCTATTCAATTGCGTGTCACATCATTCCGAACACAGCGAAGAGACAGGATGCTCGAAACTTGTGGCAATCATCAGGAAAACAGGCCCACTACCAGGCAAACTGTCTCAAGTACCGGAATCTTGCTGGCAAATTCTACAACAAAGCCATGGATCATGTCGAGGCGGCGACTCTCGAGCCGACCGTAGATACACTCCGGGCAGTGCTATTGATGGCCATAAATAGCCTATTCGACCCAAAATCAGGGAATAT
Organism: Neodidymelliopsis sp. IMI 364377; assembly: GCA_027946375.1. Lineage (NCBI taxonomy): Eukaryota > Fungi > Ascomycota > Dothideomycetes > Pleosporales > Didymellaceae > Neodidymelliopsis > Neodidymelliopsis sp. IMI 364377. Next base: position 143,001 of record JAPEUT010000009.1, on the reverse strand, counting down.
TGGCCAACAAATAGCTCTTGCCGCTCGTATCGCTTACAGCTTAGAAGCGACAGCGCAGCAAGAAGGAACAACGACAAGCAATGCAAATATGCTTCGGAACATGCATATGACCATCTTTAGCATCGAGAATGAGATTGCATCTACCTTGGACCGGCCCGCGACATTTCCAGAACCGGTAAGCTTTCAATTGTTAGAGCTGCGCAGCCAAATTCTAAATATTGTAGGAATGGGAATTATGCTTCGACAAAACCAGGCCAGCAGAGTACATGTGCTCGCTGTTCCGCTTGCAGCATCGATTTCGCAATGGTGATGCAGTCGCGAAGGCAAACGTGAAGAAGCTCCTTCCTCGCTTAGATGAGAAAGCTGAACTGCTTCCCGTTGTTCGCATCGCTTTACACACCACTGTCCTCCTATTAGACCCTAGCTGGGGCAGTGCATGGTATGTTCCATCGACTCTAAAATATGTGCACTTATTTACTAAACTTTCAGGTATGTGCTGGAAGCTGTCGTGAGTCTGGGTGGCACTTATACATTCCTCACCCCACATTGGGTTTATCGAGCCGGGACCATCATCATCCAGAACATGCCTGAGATCTACGAAGGAAACGTGATCCAGCTTTACTCGAACACGGTCCATGTTCTCGAACTATCATCATGGAAATGGCCAAGCTCTGCTGCCCTCAATGCATCGTTGGCCGATCTCATGACGCACATGAAGAGCAAGTATAGGCCCAACTGGGCTGACAAACTCAAGCTTGGAGACGTAAGAATTTGAGAGCTCGTTCGTCAACACAATAGAGCAACCTCAGCCGTCAGCGTCCTTTAAGCCATTCAGAAGAGTATGCGACAAATGATGAGGATTCTCCATCAAGGGACGATCAGGGTCGCTACGAGGCAACGATCACAAACGAGAGCCATGAGTATGCAACACGGGTCCAGAACTACAACACTTGCTATGTATCTAAATCTGTCAAACACGTGCTAGTTCACTTTACCAGCACTCTCGCCCCAGTGCTTGCGCGATCCGCTTGTGGGAGGAACAAATCATACACCATATTTACGTCCCTACGACTGCTTTCCCAAAGCTCCAAGTCGTATCTCCTAAGCAACGCCGCAAGCGCGATATACATCTCTGCCTTTGCAAGCGTCATACCTGCGCATTGGCGCGTGCCACGTCCAAATGTCATGAAGAACTTCTCTAGCGGCTGTCCGTCTGACGTTTTACCGTTGAGCCAGCGCTCAGGAAAAAAAGAATAGGAGTCTGGATAGACACTCTCGTCGTGATGGGTGAGAGGTACGGACATGCTCACAGGTACACCAGCAGGAATGACATGCGATTTGTAGAGCATGGGCTCGTGGGCGATACGAGCATTGCGATTTGAAACGCCAATCGAGAGACGGAGACCCTCCATTATAACTGCGGAGAGATAAGGCAGCTGTTCAAGCTCTATGAGAGGAATGTGAGCCTGCGGGTCAGGAATCGCCGCTCTGAGCTCTTCATTAAGTCTTAACAGTTTCTCCGGATTGTTCAGAATGTGGAATGTTGTTGTGTCCATTGCATGCGCGGTGGTATCGAGTGCGGCGCCAACAACAAGTTGTCCTTCTTGACTCAGCCTGTCGTACGACTTCTCACCGGGCGAGAGATCGCTGTTGACCAGCTCTTGGAAGATCGTATTCTGTCCCAAGATACCGCACCCCGCACCATCGCTTATACCCTTCTTCTTACGCTCAAACACCTCCCGAATGCGTTGGTTGTTCATCTCGCGAAACGCGAGCATGGCACCGTATTGTGGGCTGACCCTCGCAATCCAATGCTGCGGAATAGCTCGAAGTATAGCATGCAAGAACGGCATATGTTTAGCCACCATACCAACGGAAGCAAACTTCTTGACGGCTTGAGTAAACAGAGGCGCAAAATCCTTGTCCTCCAATGCTTTCTGCTTGTGTCCCATGGAGTACTCGATGATCACATCAGCTGTGAGACATCCATAGGCTGGACCTGTAGGCAGTGGTCGGCCTGAGCTCTTGTGCTCTTCAAAACGCGAACACAGCTTTTCGACGTGCGACCAGATCAGACCTTCGAGTCGCAACACACGCTGCCTGGAGAAGAAGGTGTTAAGAGCTGCGCGACGCAGGCGATGGTGGTAGTGGTCCTCTGTGGAGAACGTAGTGAGATCATTGCCGAATTGACGGGTGAAATAACTGTGTTTGTTGCGTGGGGCGGAACGAGAGTAGAGGGCGTCGATGAAGTTGGGGTCGCTGACGTGTAGCTCGAAGGGGTTTATGCGGATTATTGGGCCTTTGCATGCATCAGTGTAGTCTCAGTGAATGCAACAAGTACTGACCATATTTTTGGTGCATCTTCTGGATTTCGATGTAGTACCTACCCCATTTGAACACATCATAGTAGATCTCGTACCATAACGTTATAGCGGCCAGTTTAGGGCCTGGGAAGACAGATAGAGGACTAAAGTAAAGCTGGTAGATGGCATTGGCGATGAGATACACGAAGAGTAGTAGAAGTGCTGAGAAAAATAGCATGCGCAAATCGTAGGACGGACTATTGTCTACAAGTAGAGACGTTAGCGACATTGCGAACTATGAGTGGTTTCTGCTATTCGTTCTGATAAGGCTGGGATGATTAAATGCATTTATTGAGGGGCATTAGTAAGCTAATAGTCATCTCTTCTTGCCACAAGGTAACACAGTCTACTGCAGTCAGCTCACGGTGCGTCGTTGGGCCTTCCTTTTCTACAAGTCTGGTTCCGCCTCGACTTCCTCCGGCATGCTGGGTATATGTCCTTCCTTTCTCAGATTATCGTAAAGTGATAGAGCAGCAAGTGCTTTGGCGTCGCGCCCAGCCTCTCTCCAGACTTTGTCCATAGGGACAAGCTTCAGCGTGATGTTCTCGCCTTCGTCACGCAGACCTGTGGCCTTGCCCCGGAGCCAGTCCATGTGAAGTCGACTGAGTTTCTTCTGACACAAGAAGATGGGTATGTATTCGTCGCATGCGCCAACACTCGGGTACATGGAGTTCTCGATACTCTCTGAGCTTCGAGTAGTCCCATTCGCCTCGTTCGTCCAAGGTGATAATGGAATATCCTTGACTGCAAGCTCTGACATGTTGAGAAGATCGTTCTCTTTTACGGTAAGTTTCGCTTCTTCTTCGATTTCGTTTGCTGCCGCGCCCTTCAGCGAACCGCCGTCTAGCATACCAGCTGGTATCTCAGCAAACGCGAGACAGCCTGCTGCGATTCGAGGTTGAACTGTTAGGATGACATGTTTCTCAGCCTCGTCTTTCGCATCATCTGGTTGAACAATGATCTTTATAGTCAGCTTTGAGCGTGTCTTTGAGAAACATCCTTACCAGTACAGCAACACTCCCACCCCGCAAGAGAACAGCGCCAGGTAGCCAATCAATTCGTGCCTTCTCTTCTCCAGTATGGACGTAGGCATCTGTCTCAATCTTTGCCTGAATCTTCATAAAGCCTAGCTTGTCTTCGTGTCCAGGGCGGTTTCTCCAGAACCAGTCCACGACCTGTACTTCGATATGTCGTAGCTTGTATGGATGCTTATGGAAGGGATGAGCTTCATTCTGCTGGAGGTCAAGGTTGTGCAGCAATCTGCTGAGCCAGTTGTTCAAAGCTGGGAAAGTATATGCCACTTTGGGGTTCGAGTCTGATGTCAAGAGCTTGTTAAACTCCTCCCATGTAAGATTAGGAGGAACCTGCACGGTGAACGGGGCATCGTGTTGACGCCCCGTGAAGCTAGTAGTCTTCAAGACGTGGTCTTCTGATGTTTTGTCCATATTAAAAGGGCATTGAAGGCACTGCTGCGGGATGTGAAGTTTCGAAGATAGAACAAGAGGGGATATGCAGTGCACTTTAAGGCGGAGTGGACAAAGACCACAAAGGCTTTGTGTTTAGTATCACCGTAGACAGGGCGCGCCTGCCTGAAAGCTGCTTTCGATCATATGATGTGGGCAACTCGTGCCTGAAGCTGAGAAGGCCCCAAGATTGCGAGACGGATATGATTGGTTGCTGTGTGAGAGTGAAGGAGCTCGGACGCGTCGAGCTCGCGCCTTCCTCCCACGGTCGCGTTTGCCCCACCCCGCATCATCATCGCCCTTAAATCCGTCCGCCACTCGGTGGGCAAGTGCCCGATTATTAACACACTTCTGATGTGCACTTGATCTCAACTAACACTACATTCTTAGGTTTCTAGACCACTGTTTCCATCGCCATGGGTACGCTCACTGCTGATTGTCCGCGTTTGGACGCACATTGTGACCACAAGCTTGCGACATCGTGCCGACTAACTTCCACCCTAAATTGCTGTGCATGCGCAGACGAGCGAGTTCATTCATTGACCTATAGGGTGTATATAGATGGGATTGGCTTTGTACAGCGTGGAACAAGGTGGCAAGGTTACTGCTGGTTTTGCAAAGGTGCGTTTGGCCTCTCCCTAATGACCACTGTTGTTAATAGCATTCAGAGTTCTGGAGCAACCGCTTGGCTGCTACTGAGCCTCCGCTCGAAATATCCCAGACACGAATACCTGAGATACCCGATCAGAAAGAGTTCCTCGATCGATGGTTCGAGTTCCACCAGGGCTACCGGATCGCCACACGCCCTGACGGCACTGAGCAACGCATTGCAGTAATTGGAGAGCCTTTGCACGAAGTCAGCCCTGGCTTCTTGCCACGAACACTCGATCAGCTGAGAGCTGGTGTTGAGAACGACGCAAGGAGGCCAGAAAACAGGTTGAGGAGGAGGCGGTTAACATCAGAAGACGAGAGGCCAGCAGAGCCACAGCAGAGCTTGGAGGATGCCCTCGACAGCCTGCTGGAAGCAGAGTCAGATGAAGACGTCCCATCAACGACTCAGGAAGAAGTTCCACATGTTCGTGAGATGTCACAGCGCTTACCAGACGAGTTCGTGGGTCCGCTGAACGAGGCGGCGTCACGTCGGCAACGAGCTCAAGAAAGGTTTGCCCGTGTCTTTGGGACGCGTGAAGACGTTGAGCAGGACGACTACGAATCGCCGCTTTCCAACATGTACAATCGAGCTTGGACCCGTTATCGTCAAGCCCAAGATCTACGAGCTACTGGGGGTTCTGATGCGCCTCCTTTGGAAGGACTATCAGCTCAAGAGCGTCGGGATATCGAAGAGCAGCTTCTTTGGGGCGTAATGCGGGAGTCGCAGGCCGGCCAGGAAGTGGAGGGGAATGTGTGGAGTTACACTCCGATCAGGAATGATAACATGGATACAAGTACAGGTGATGTAACAATCACGCCGCCGTGGGCCAATTTCCCAGCCACGAGCGCACCTCCGAGCGGTTCTATTGCAACAACCTCATCGAACTCTGGTGGTATGTCGGAGGTTCGCCTCTCTCTGGAACAGATAACGAGTGATTTGCAACGGCTGCGTCTCGCCTCAGAAGCTGTGAGTTCTGCTCACCACGCTTTGCACGCTCAGCGTACCCCTGAACGACCGTTCCCAACTCTGGACAATCAGCCAACTCGGCCACCACCGAAAACGGATGCAGAGATGACAAGGACACTGGCCTGCCAGGTGTGCTACCAACAGCTGGCTGACATTGCTGTTCTTCCTTGCGGCCACATGGTAATGTGCGAGTGGTGCGCGGATGTTGTTGTGCCCGTCAAGCACTCACACGTACCGGTCAGACCATCCAAGTGCCCCATGTGTCGAAAACAGATCAAGCAAAGATTCAGGATTCATACCGGATGATCAATAGACACTTGCGATAAGTACGGAATACGGCATGTCGATACGAGCAACGAAGTCTGAGCAGATATCAGCGACCTTGACCTGAGATGATTGAATGCGGACCTATACGAGGTGAAGTATTACATGGAATCTCAAAGGTTTCTGAGCAGATAGATCACAATCCTCCGTCGACCCCGCTAATTCGCCTGGCTGCTATGCCGGTCATAGAACAAGGCGCGGCGCGAGCACTTGGACAAGATGGCACTTACGCCGTTTCAAAATAACACCCTCATACTCTGGGCCCGTTCCAACACACCAAATTGACGTTCGTGACGGATGAAGATCGCATCTCAAATAGTAGATTATACGGCACTTCCGCGCTCTTTGAGTAGTCACTTGGCACGGCCTTTCAGAGCCGGAACTTGCCACGCCAAGTCTGTGTTCGTGTTCGTTGAAACTTTCTACATTCGTAGAGGATGGAACAAAGATACACTCGATGATCGCACACTTCACTACATCTTAGATACGCAAGGCTACGCGCATAAGAGACCTTGATCAGTAATCTCTGCTACCCCTGGCACCCTTTCCGGTTTGTCGGAATGGGAAGTATTCCATCCCTGCTCTGGACATCGGCTCCTTCAACCGACGGTGACGCAATTTTGGATGACCCCATTCTGTTACACAGCCTCGTCAAGCAGTCTCATATCAACGTGTTCTAGCACTTGCCGAGAGCGGCAGTGCGGAGCCCGAAGATCAAAGACACTGCTTCTAACAACAGAGACAGATGATATTGCCGAGAACATGAACATTGTTTTCGTACGAGACACTGAATTATCGGGTGAGAATGACGAGAATGACGACAAGGAGAAGTATAAGATACAAATGACTTCGCAAAGACGAGGCTGTACCGATCACAAGCCGTAAGATTCGTTGACGGTGATCATTTTCACAATCGTATACCATCCCTACAGTCATCCAAAAAACTCGTTCGGATTTCAACATGAGCAGCCTTGGTCAAGTTCGTATAGGACAGAAGGCGCCGGACTTCCGTTGTGAAGCAGTATACGGAGGCGCAATCAGGGGCACGTAACTTTTACCACATTTCACAGTATCTGGGACTGACACTCTCACAGAAGTCTCGCTGAGCTCTTACATTCGTCCGCCAACTGCGCCAGGCACACCCGATCCGGATGCGCCTTGGTTGATCTTACTGTTTATACCAGCCGCATTTTCCTTCGTCTGTCCAACTGAAGTTCTTGCCTTTCAGAACTGCTACGATGAGTTCCGTGATCGGCATTGCAGCGTTGCTTTTGTTTCGGTTGATACTAAACACTCTTTGTGGCACTGGCAGAACGTTCCCCGTCAGTATGGCGGCCTTGGTAATATCGATATCCCACTGTTGAGTGACGCAAGTCACAAGATCGGTCGGGATTACGGTGTTCTTGTTGAAGAAGAGGGTGTGAGTCTTAGGGGTATGTTCATCATCGATGGAGAAGGGCTTGTGCAGCAGGTGTGTATCGCAAGTTCTGTACGGCATACGTCTTGAGCTACGTGATCTGACTAAATCCTTAGATCACGTTGAATAACCTTACTGTTGGACGTAGTGTGCTCGAAGCCTTACGTCTGCTCGAGGCTTTCCAGGCTGTGGCGAAGCATGGCGTCCTGTGTCCCATTGACTGGAAGCCCAGCTCCCATGCCTCGGACACGCTCAACACCATCTCAAATACGCTAGTCGAGTCCTACGAAGATCGACTGGCGAACTTACAAAAAGGTATGGGTACATCGGTTGTCGCGTTGCGAAATGATTCCAACAAGAACACAGAGTTTGGAGACATTCAGGTCACAGACCTAGATGCAAAGCACAGCGGCATTGGTGGCGTTGAACACATACCTCACGCAGAGTTCGTGGACACACCGGGCCCAAAGATTAACATAACGCCTGAATCCTCCAATTTTTCAAGCAGACAGGGTTCTGACGCTCGAGATCCAACACCAAGCCCAGGACATACTAGCTGCGCCCTGTGGGCATCATCTTCCACATCGTCCCGACCAGAACCGAGCCGTTCAGACTCGTCCGAGTCAGGGCAGTCGCAACCTACGACGCCAATTACTGCAGTCGTCACTCCAGCTACGACTCCAAGCACCCAACATCCGCCAGCCCTAAAGTTGCATACTCAGGAGCGGACTGCGCGCCATGGTCGAGGTACGCGAGATTTCAGTCACGAACGTCTGAGCAGCCTGTTTGCCGTCTCTTCACCTTCGCTCTTTCGTGACTCTCCACTATCCGAACTTCCATCGTTTAGTCCTGAGTGGTAGACTGACTCGGTATCAGGCCACACCACTGCGCATTCCGCTCCTGCCAGACGGGCAACCCACCTGGGCTTGCGCGCGAATACGTACGAATCCCGTCGAGGATCTCAAGTAATTCTTGAGTTTGCAGACCCAACTGCAAACCCGCTAGCTAGTCCTATCGCTGAAAGGAGAGCCAACTTCCCACCTGTGCTTCGCCACCATGCTACAGGTCCAGCTAGGCTGAACGCAAACGTGGGCAGAATGCAACCACCCAATTTGAATCGTGCAACGAGTTGGAGTGGAGTGTTGGGGAGGGAAGGCAACGCTAAGCCTCTGCTGACGCCAACTGTCAATGGTAGCGGGACAGGAGGAGGAAGCCAGACAAGACTGCAAGCTACGTTCCAGGTCATCAAGAGGATTAGCTCAGGTCTGAGCAGCCCTCGAGTTGACTACACGCCGAGAAAGGATAACGAAAGTACGGGATATTTTGACGTGACAAAAGAGCAAGAAGAGAGTTGATGTAGCGATCGGGATGGGTTGAGGTGTTGGAAACAAGGACTGAACGACGCAAACCTTCGCTATATTTCGGTATGTTTGGGAGGAATTCTTTTCTTGGCGCTGCATGAGAAGGGGTACATAAACGGCAAGAAACATTCCGTCGAATTAGAGTGCGGTTCATTTACAATTCGTCTTTTGGTATATCATCATCGTTCCGGGTATACATCATCTCTTTCGACTTTCCACGCGCACTATAGCTTGCTCTCCCTCACCAGACCTTCTACTGGCAATGCTCCACTCATCAAGACCTCGTCACCTTCCCCTTCCCGTCCAAACAAGACCAATTCCCGCCCGCCTCGAGTCGTCCACCAAGCAACCACCACCCCGCTCCTCTCTGCATCCATCTCCCCACTGATCAGGACCTCCCAGACCCGCGCCTTGACCACCTCTCGCATTTCGCGGTCGTGGATAGTATTTAGCAGCTGCGCACATAGCGGGAGCCACTCGTCTAGCAAGCCGACAGTGAGGAATGGCAGTGCGTCCACGAGTGTGAGAGTAAGGACTGCTTGTTCTGACAATGCAGGCGGCGGTGCGTCGCTCCCTTGGAGCGCAAGGGCGATGGCGTCAGGTGGGAGGGGAGTCGTCGGCGCATGCAGAGCACGGTAGTGTACGAGTTCGAGTAGTGTGGCGGGGAGGTCGGGATGTGATGCTGAGAGCGGGGAGGGGGGCGCAGTAACGCGCATAAGTGTTTTGAAAGCGAGACGGAATTGGCGGGCGGAGAGACAGGCGGGGAACGCGTTGAAGAGGGCGTCGATGTAGAAGGGGAGATGGTTGGCCGTTGTGGAAGCGGATTGTGGGGCGGAGAGAACGGAGAGCATGACGGAGTGGGCGGCTTCGAAGTTGGCGGCTAGGGCAGTGTTGGGCGAGACCGAGAAAGAGGCTAAGTAGGGGACGGCGGAGGCGACGAGGAGGTTCTCGTTGATGGAGGCCGGGAGGATGAGAGAGAAGTGCTCGGCGGTGTTGAGGAAGTAGAGGTCCAGGATTCGATCCAGAGGATGCGATGGGATGGCTCCTAGGTGTGGGGGCGTGATGAGGGAGAGGAACTTTGTGGAGGCGGCAGAGGAGGTGGAGAGGATGTCGATGGCGGTCAGGTAGACGAACGTATGTTGCGAGAAGGATGCGGGCCCGAGGCGCGATGTTATAAAGTACAGGTGTCGTAACGTGTGTAGAGCTTGAGATGCCAAGGCAGGCGCATTGGCATCCGAGGCGAGCACGCCGTCACGGAGGGTGCGAGTGAAGACACCACGGAGGATGATTGTCGTTGCGAAGAGGGCGGCTTTGAGTAGCTTCCAGAGCTGGGGTGTGGTCTTGTGGAGAGCCTCTTCTTCGAGGTGGGCTGCCTCGTCCGTAGGGTCGATATCGGAAAACTTGATTTGCCGCCATTGCGTTGTTAGGGCGCGGGAAAAGCTCGCGAGGTCGTCCATCATAGTCTGAATGATCCAGGGGCTCTTTGCGTTTTCAGCTGCATGTGCAATGAGGCGTGACAGCGGACCCATTGATGCCACAAGAGGTCTGGCAAGAATGGCTTCGACCTGCCGATACGAGCTGGCTGTCACACTCCAGTCCAGCTTCCCGCCCCGTGCAACCCTCACATCGAGGTCCAAGCCACCGAGGAAGTAGGCGCTCTGGAACCCTTCACTCGAGTAGAATGCTGTGCCAATCAGGACAGGCAGCAACAGGTCGTAGTGCAACAGGGTTCTTTCTCCATCGTTCAAGCACCCAAACGCGTGGTTCAACACTAGCGTTATCGTCTGCCCACCGAGCCCATCGGCCTCAGATCGCTCCCGCACCTCGACGAGTGCAAGGTTCGTGGCATTGACCAGGGCGCCCTCAAGCCTCCTCCTCATCCCGCCTGCCCAGTACAGGTCCATCCCTTGCTCCTCTAGACTGCCTATCCCGATCAGCAGCCCGCCGAGGACAATCAGATGCTTCCATCTCCTGCTCCGGTCGTCGGCGCCGGCGACAATGGCTTTGATCCACTCGTCCAGACTCAGGCCTCCACCGGTGGGTGACTGGCCGGGGAGTGGTTTTGGGGCTTTGTTGAAGCGGACGTCGCTGTGGTGGTTGATGATGGTTGTGACGGCAGAGTGGAAGACGGAGAGTAGGCGCAAGGAAGTGCGCACGCCATCAGGGCGGTCCCATAGCGCAGGGGCGGTGAGTAGGTGCGAGGTGAGGAGGCTGAGGTTGTGGGGGTTGCCCAAGGTTGTGAGGAGAGAAGAGGCAGTTCCCAGTATGCTTTGCTGGCTGTTAGCAGTGCACGCAGCGCGAGCATGGCAGCTCGAGGCAGAGAGGGAAAGCGCACCGAGGCGTGTCTTCCTGGTCTGTGTAGGTCTGCAGCGCGCGCAGCAGCGTGGCGAGAAGGCGATCAGCCGGCATCTTTTGTGCCACTTGTCATGCAGCGGTGGTGTCGAGATGTCGACGTGCGAGCGTGTGAGCGTGTGCAGATGTCGCTGCCCGTCGACACAGACGCCGCGAGCCGAGGTAGCTACCAACATGGGATATGGGTGCTGGCACTGCTGGGTGAGCTTGGGCCTTAGCCGCCCCCGGAGCCGCGTCTGATCCATTGAACATGCATTCAATTCACTCCACTCCACTCCGTCGACGTCACGCCTGACAAGACGCAGCCTGTGCGACGCCCCAAGAGACGTGCTGCACAATCACGCTGTGAGCGCACAACCGCCATGCCGCGCCGATGAGGTACTTCCTTCGTCTCCTTGCTCTGCCGGGACGTCTTTCGTGACAAGTCAGTTGACTTTGCAACAGCTTCATCCAGCGCCCTAACAGCGCTGCCCCCTTGGGCTACACAACCCCCGACTTCCCGTCTCTGTACTGGCCCCTGCCCCCCGGCGCTGCCCAGTCCTTCTACCTCTACAACTCGGACGACATCCTGCGTTTCACCATCTACTGGTCGCTCCTGCTCGTCGGAGGCATATACCTGATTGTTGCGCTGTGGGCCTGCATCATACAGTGGCGCAACTGGAAGCTGATATGGATTGCCCCCCCGCTGTTTGCCGCCATTGGTGCGCTTGAGGGCTTGATTGCTGGCTCAATCGTCGGTGGATTGTAAGTCTAGAAGAGCATGCAGGAGAAAGCGTGCTAACAACAACAGACTGGGAGGCGTGTACCAGAGTGGTTACTTCGAGATGAGCACCTGGATACCATTTGTTTGGGGCGCTATCAATGCTTTGGTCTTGATCTTGTCAAGCTTTGCCATTTACGGAGGGTTGTAGCGCATTTGGAGTGCACAGAAAGAGTGCGCCATAACCCAGGGCCGAATCGAGCGCACAATCAGACGACATTCGTATACTCCCACTGTCCATCCTAGCCGGCAGCTTTGAAGCTGCTGCCTACGACAGGGATTGGCTCGCTTAGCCGTCTAATAGTAGACGTCCACCTCATCTCGTTGCTCCCCCGTGCTGACTGTAGTACGTACGCTCCTTCCGTCAGGCCTCCTCTGTGAATCTTCCATGTGTTGAGCTGCAATTCCTCCGCAGTCACACTTTCTTCACCTCTTACACCTCGTCAACACCAATTCAGCTATCATGTCCTCTATCTCAACCCCTCCGTCTTCTCCATCTATCGCACCAAATGACTGGCCCGATTGCAGAGTATGTCGTGGGCTGGAACCAACAACAGAGAATAAAGATTTTACCATCAGCCAAGTGCAAGCGTCGGCACAGGGAGGTTGTGCCGGATGCTCTGTGCTCGTCGACGCGCTGACTCCATACTGGGAACATTACTGCCTAACCGATGAATGCAAATGGAGCATCTGCAATTGGGGCTCAACTCTAACGATTGACATATCATATACGAAACGTCGCGAAGCATTCAAACAGGCATACAAGGAGGGCGGCCGGGTACCGGAATCAGTTTTAAAAATGCCTGATGATCACGTTGCGCGTGTTGAGCTGTGGACACTCCAAGGTGAGAGCACTTCTGCAAAGCTCTTTCAAGACTAACATTGTAGATGATGCGTGTCCTTGGAACAAAATAAACCCAACATCCGCTGTATCCATGAACACAGCATCTTCCGAGGCATTGGCTCGCCTGACTGACTGGATTCAAGAATGCACCAACTCGCACGAGCAATGTGGCCGCCTTCTGCGAACGTCGCACTTGCCTAGACGTGTTGTGGAGATTCTAGGTCCTGGACAAGTAAGACTCCGAGAAACTAACAACGAAGAGGCTCGCTATGTCTGTCTGAGCCACTGTTGGGGCACCAATGAATTCATTTGTACAACAGCAGCTACGTTAGCTGCAAATCAAACGTCAATTCCTTGGGGCAATCTGCCAAAGACCTTTCAAGATGCTATCGACATGACGTGGCGGTTAGGCATTCGATATATCTGGATTGACAGCCTTTGTATTCTTCAGGTATGTCCCAGGCCAGTCCAAGCAGTGTACGAACACCTTACCGTCAGAACAGGGTGATAAGGAAGACTGGCGCCGAGAAGGCAGTAAGATGTGCGATGTATATTCACATGCATACCTCACACTCGCAGCCTCCAAATCGAAAGGGCCAACGGAAGGCTGCTACGAAGTTGTCGACCCTCGATTTGGACGTACCTACTGGTTCTCGAATCCAGAAACTGGAAAATACGCCGTACACGTGCGTGAACGTTTGCCGCATGTGAACGATTTTGAACTCACCGAGCGCGAAAAACTCGATTTCCCTCTCCTTCGACGAGCTTGGGTATTCCAAGAGAGAAACCTTTCCCCTCGTGTGGTCCATTTTGGGACCAACGAGCTTCTGTGGGAGTGCATGGCCAAGAGGACGTGCGAATGTGCGCAATGGAACGAGTATCGCGATAATGGGTATAGGCTATTCTTCCAGAAATCGTTCATGATGTGGGACAAGATCCCATCTGGCTTCCAAGGCACAGCTCTTTCTTCGCCTCTAGAATGGAAGTGGCGCAGGCTGGTCGAACAATACAGCACAAAAGAACTGCGCTTCGAGACCGACATCTTTCCCGCGTTACAGGGTGTGGCAAAGTTCTTACGTCGAGACTGCGCATACCACGCTGGTCTTTGGGACGACAGCAGCCTGCTTCCAGATTTGCTCTGGCATGTGAACAAGCGAAATCCCGAGTATTCTGTATCGTCCCACATGTTCAACACCTACGACGCAGGACAAAGCCATCATCCGGGGATCCGCCCAAGTGTCTGGCGCGCTCCAACCTGGTCCTGGGCATCGGTGAAGGCTCCTATCCAATTCGGCATTCAGTTCGACAACCCTGTGCAGGCGGTCGCCTCTGTCCTCAGCATCCACACCGTTCCTAGTGGAGACGACGCGTTTGGTGAAATCCAAGCGGGCGAATTGAAACTCAAAGGCCGCTGCATAGACGCTAAGCTCGCTGTGAACAAGAGAGAAAGCGGGTTTCCTACTCTCAAGATCAAAGAGCCTGGCAAAGTCATGTCCTATGATGAGGATTCCGTCCACACATTCTACGCCGACTTTGACACAACGCCCCTGTTCAGCCGCACAATCCGGATCATGGAGATGCTGCGGTGGAACGAGAAGAACCGGCGCGGTAGGGATGGGAGGCTGCGCATGTCGTACTTGGTTTTTGTGTGTGTCGATGAAGATAAAGGTGTGCACGAAAGGATTGGGTACGTGGAAACGGATCGCGAGAAGGATATAAAGGTTCTGGAACAGCTTGGAGAGGAAATGGTCTTGACTGTTGTGTAATTGACTAAGCTGATCAACACATGTTTGTTACTGGGTTTCTGCTATGCCTTGTTAGTGGGTATCTCGAGCGGACTACAACAATATATTATACAACCCTGATCCCGCTCAGCCTTCCCTTCGCCTGATGCACAGTCTGCGGCCACTCCTCCACTTCCCTCCCCTTCACAGGCTCCACAATCTGTCGCAGCACATTCCTAGCCTTCTCCCCCTCGCCCTTCCCCTCTAGCAGATCCGCCCACTTCAGCAGCGCCGGCTTATGCCCCGCACTACCCGCAGCCTCGATCCACTGCTCAGCCAACCGTTCCGTACCCGGCTGTCCCCAGGACTCATGCGACCATCCCAACAGCCAGTTCAATGCCGTTTTCAACTTCGCAGGCCGCTTGGATGTCGAGATGGGGGAGTTGGAGGAGCCAAGGTCGTTGTAGTACTCCGCGAGTCGGAACATGGCATCTCGGTGCCCGGACGCGGCGGCTTTGGTGGTGCAGCGTAGCCACTCTGGGTCATCTCTTGCGAGGAAGTTGGAGAGTTCGTAGTAAGAGAGCGGATCGTCGCCTTTATTTGCACCTTTTTCGAACACTTCTTTGGCCTGGGCGAGGGAAGCAATGTTCTTGGAGTCGGATTTCAGGAGGTAGCCTAGCGCGTTCCATGGGCTCATGATGGGTAGTTGCGCTGGGTGGCGCGATCCGAGGACATAATCGTATACCCACGAGATCTGGAGCGCTTTTTCGTAGAAGGCTCTTGCTTTTGCTGGCTGGGCTTCTTTTTCGGCAAAGAGACCAAGGAGTGTGAGGGCTTCTGGATCGTTCTTGTTGGCGATCTTTTCAAGGATTTTCTGGTATTTCAGGATCTCTGATTTGGGGAAAAGCAAGGCAATGTCTCGAGCTCCGGGTTGTGTGGTATGATTGTTGAGGTACACAGCGGTCATAATATGTTTGATCGCGAGTGGTTCTTCGTTCTCAGCACACCCCTGGAAGAGCAAGCCGGCGATAGTTCTGTGTTGGCTTGGTGGAAGCATTGCTCGTTTTGTTGGGTCAGACAAGTCTGGTATCATGTAGGTGATCAGTGCCAGTCCCGTAATGTCTTCCATTGCCACCTTATACTCTGATAATTGTCAGTGATAATCTTCCGGCATAGCATAGTAAGACGGACTCATTGTGAATTGTTTGATAAGTTTCCCGTAGTCCTTCTTGTCCTTGTGTGCTACAAAGTCGTTATAGATGGCCTCGGCCTTATCTGCAGCTGGCAGTACAGGACCCGACTGTCTTTGAAGTGTGTACCACCCCACACGAGCCCTCTTGTCGACATCGGTGCGCAGTCTTTTCACGTCCAACTTTTGTGCATATGTTCGTCTGGACACATTAGGTTGTACTGCTCTTGTTGGCTGTGCGATATTGTTGCGCTCAATGAGCAGTTGTTGTCGCGTGTGGCAGAAAGCACACACATCAAATCGGGCGATCGAGCTCACCGAGCGAGCAAGCAAGCGAGACGAGGACATTGATTCAAGTTTAACGTCGTGCCTGTCAAGATGGAAAGAGCACGGTGAAGCTTGCCTGCTGACTAACGACGCTAGAGCCAAATCTTGGCTCCTCCGACCGGGCCCGCTTTCCTGCAGCGGCGCTACCAGAATCTTTTCTGGGCCCGCCCAAAATATAATGTTCGCGCAGCTTTTCGGTGTTGCGAGAAGAGCTCTAAGTCGCACTCCCTCATACCAAGGAACCTCAAGCGAGACAAGAGAAGAAGCACCTACTAGCGACGCACCACCCACAGACACCGTCACAATGGTCACCACGCGCCGCGGAACAGAGACGCCTGGCATGGCAGCTACGCCAGCAAGCTCTGCAAAGAAGACAGTTGGCAAGAGAGAACTCGAGGCTCTGGATACACCCACACAAGTGAAGAGGCAAAGGAAGACAACGGTAGACTTGAAGAGAACGTTGAGGTCAACACCAAGAAAGGGCGAGGCACCCAGCGCAAATTCAACACAGGAACAAGATTCTGTAGATGAGACTGCGTCCGACACGATGGACGCAACACAGAAGACAGACAAGTCAAGCCCAATAGCTATACGCCGAAAATCGAGTCCCAAGGTTCTTGTCGAACAGTCCTCTCCTGCCAAAGACGATGCGCTTACGCAAGAGACTGGCTTTCACACCCCAGAGCCGGCTTCTTCTGAGGCCGCTTTCGTCACTCCTTACACAAGCAAAAAGGCGCTCGAGGGCTCACCGACACCGAAAGCCAAGAGCACAAAGAGCGCAACACCAGCTTCAGCGAAGAAAGCGCGCGGGCGCCCAAAGAAGGTACAGAAGGAAGACGTGCCTGAAGAGATCCCATCTTCCACACAAGAGAGCTCAATCGCTTCGCCCACTATCGCTCCAGCAAAGGCTCACGTTCGCTTCGGCAGTGAGGAGCCCACGATGAACGTCAAGGGCCACACACGTTATGAGGCACCTGCGCCAACACCTGCCGCTGAAGAGGACGAAGACTCAGCGGACGACTCTGATGAAGCACCAGAAATGGTCACGACCGCCAGCGCTGCCAGCAAAGCCGCCGCTGCTCAAGCAGACACGAGCCGAGCCCTCCTCGCACAACGAGAAAAAGAGCGTCGCAAGCGTGAAGCCCGCGAACAGCGCATCGCCGAAGAGCAAGCCGCCAAGCGCGAACGCGACGCACTGAAAGCGCAAAAGGCCGCCGCTAAAGCAGCGAAAGCCGCGCGCCTATCCTCCGTCATCGAAGAACCAGAGAAGCCAACACCAATGGACATTGACCGCTCCGCCCTCCCCTCCCTACTTCCTGACTCCCTGCTCTCCGCCATCGGCGACGTACGCCCACCCACGCCTCCTCCCGAAGCCCGTGGCAAGACCGAGGAAGAACTGAGAAGAGAGAAGTTGAACCACCATATCAAATTCCTTGAGAGCAGCAGTAAAGCGCCCAAGGACAAGAGGATTGGGAAACACCATGTTGCTGTGTTGGGCCAGCAGAACCGCGTGTTACCACCTAAAGTCAGCAAGGCGACGAGAGGCGTGCGAGAGAGCTGGTTGAAGGGTCGCAAGGGGCAGGAGATCAAGGGGAGAGCGAGGATTGGGAAGACGGCGAGGACGAAGTTTGGTGGTGGTGGATTCTTGCGGGGTGAAGACTAGGTTGAGCAGTTGGGTGAGGTATAGCTCAATTCAAACGCGAATGAAAGTCTACCCGTCCGTGCTTTAAACGAGCGAACATCAATGTCATTTTTCCCTTTGATAATCGATGATTGTTCTTCGTAAGGGATATTTCATCTCAAACCTCTCACAAGCTAACGTACTCTCTTCCACTTTCAATCCGTTCAACACCTACCGCCTCCCTGGCCTCTTCGGCTTGCTGAACCCCTGCTTAACCTCGACCTTCTCAACCTTGAATTCGTCCAAGATAACCTCTTCTGTAATTTCGTCCGGATTCGTTGCCTCCAACTTCTTAGCCACCTTCAACCCGCCGTCACCTTGCGCCAGCGCAACAACATTTCCCCTCGACGCCGCATACAGCATCCTCTCCTTGATCTTCGCTGCGCTGGGGCAGGTCGAGATGAAAACAATCGAAGCATCGGGGTCGTCGTGACGGTAGAACGAATACCGTGGCTCTTTGGGATCGATGGCGCTAGCGATTGTGGAAAGTGTGGCCGAGGAAGAAGATACGAGGCATAGAGTCTCGGTGGAAGAGTCCATACGAAGTTGTACAAGATTATCGCCGCCCTCGCTCAGTTTCTGCAGTGCTCCTGCGATCTCATCATCGGCGCGAATTGCCAGGCGACCGCCCTGCGCAAGACTTTGGCCCCGCGTTCCGCGCGACTCGAGCGCTTCTGCTTCCTTGATGTCTTGCAACGATTGCTCTTCAGTGGTGAGGGGGTTGGCAGACTCTGTATGCTGCACGTGTTTCGTCCATCCGGATGCAGTGAGCTCATCGGACTCAGTTGTGAATATACTTTCGGGAAAGTGCTCGCCTCCAAGCTCTCTCACGAGTGTCAATCGCGTTGATGCGAAAAGCATTTTCTGCCGTACAGGAGCCGCGTTGGGGACGTATGTGACAGCGACAAGGGACTTGTCTGGAGAAGAAAGCGAGTCGGCGCGGCGGAGAAGAATATAGAGGGCTTCATTGGGTTTGACATGGGTGCTGAGGTTCGAGAGGTCGTCGAGGAAGGTCGACGCCGAGGAAGAGATTGTTGCACCAGGAACAATGGTTTCCTTGTCTATGCGTGCGATGAGACCGCGTTGGGATGAGGAGACTATGAGCTCGCCCAGTGCGGACTTGAGCTCCTGGGATGCTATGAGAGTGTATTAGTCTCGACGATTTGTGATTTGTCGATACGAATAGCTACACACCTGAAATTCCAGACTGCATGATGGTGGATGTTGACGAACAGCAGTGGCAGGTTATGATACGTGGTTGTGTTTACCGTGATATTGAAGAGAGACGGTGTGAAGGCTAGGTCAATGTTTATGTGACGTCGCAGGACCAATGGTGGGGCGGAAGGTGGCTGATGCTGATCTCGGCAACGCACGCATGGGGACCCTGCATTGAAGCTACTGGCCTGGCACGTCACCTTTCACATGCCATGCACAGTGTTTGTTTTAAAAACGTGGAGAGATTAACCTTTTTTTTCTGGTGAATGACAACAGATTGACTGTGCTATGTGTAGCGACAAATGCGCTCTGGATATCGACAAAGTTGCGCATGTTTCCCCGCATCACTCCTCATACTGACCACCAGGGATCATTTCTCTGCCTTTCTCGAGTATCCCTTTTAGGTACTCGTATACGGTGAACGTGACGGCCTGACCGGGGGCAACACGCATGACACGGGGTGTAATACCCTTGTAGAAACTCCTCACGCCTTCTTGTTTCCACATATCTCTGTTGAAGGTGTTAGCGCAACCCGGCACTTTGAGAGATGCTTACGACTTACGCAGCAATGGCAGTGATTCTGCTCATGGCGCTTTGGCCCGGCTCAGCTGGTGTCTTTTGCAGCCTTGTCTTAATGGTGTCAATTGGGGCATTCGAGAAAGGTCCCATTGCACCAGAAATAAGACCAATGAAGGATGTCTGCCAACCTGGCAAATCCGTTGTTCCTTGATATGCCTGCAATCGTGACCTCAACTCCGAATACGCTGTGAAGTTGGCAGCCTGATTCGTTCCCTGGCGCAAGGCAGTGAGCGACACACCACGCCACAGAGCGCCTGCACCCTCCTCCTTCAACACTGTGTACAGAGCGTGCGCGGCGTTTCGGTATTTAGGTACATCGAGTGGGTCGGCCATGGAGTGGTGTTGTGCTTGTAAACGAATCTTGACAACCTCCATCGGAGTAACGACAAGGACAGCCTCAGTGACACCGGCAGCCAGTCCAGCTTGATAGTGTTAGCACATGTGAACACTTGTACAGTATAACGAGTTGATCAATCGTCTCGTCACCTGGTCGAGCAACTAGTTTTCATGAAAAGGAAACAGCGCTTACCCATAAATGTCGACTTGGAAGTCACATTGCCCTGACTGTCTGCAAGCATTTGCTTGTACCATTCATAAGAAGTGAAACGGATGGCCATCTTGGGGACAATGCCTGTAAGAACAGCACCAAGGCCCTTGTAAAGACCTAATGCTGTCTCGCGTTTCACTATCTCGGAACCAGTCTTCAGGAAACCGCGCTTTGGCGCCTGGGGTCACTGGTGTTAGCTGCGTCGCGTGTCTCGTACAGCTCAGCTATACTGCGGGTCGCAAAGCTTAGAAAGAATGACAGGACGTACACCAGGCATGCGCGCTCGCCTGGAGAGTTGCATGCGAACTTTGATGGTATCTACAATTCAAGTCAGTCTTGATACTGCACGTTCAAGACGGTCGTAGACATACCCAGAGGATGGCACACGAGCGCCTCCATCATTCCAGCACCACCACCAGCTGCAATCTGCGTCAGTAAACTGCGTTCGAGTCGCGAGAGTTCGTAGACTGCGCTGTCTATTCTTACCGATCAAGTTCGTGGCTGCTGATGCAGGCTTCTTGCCCCCAGGCCCTTGTGTTGATTTTGCAGACATTTTGTGAGGATATGAAGCTTCCGAGCTCTGCGACTGTGCGATTGCGCGGCAAGGGATGTTCAAAAGGACTTCTGAAGTACGGATTGTGGGAGATGTGGAATTATGACGCTGGGTGATCTTCCCCAAGCTCTTTCCCCAGTTCTGGAGCTTTAGCTAGCTTTCGAAGGCCTCGGCTCTTTCCTAGAAACAAAGAGCTGTTGCCGGAACTACAAGAAATGGGAGCAAGAAAACCACAAATTCAGACCTGAAGATGCAAGAGGAAAACAGCACTTATGAGAATACAGGAAACCATCACAGTCATAACCCAACTCTCTGGTTACCGCGGGTGTGAGGACATAAAAACATACGCCGAGGCCTCGGCCTGTGCTGCGGCCCAGGCCCTTTGTTGGTTAAGTGAGAGCACGCGTCGCACCTGCAGCGTCAGGCACTTGGCGCTAAACGTTCGTTTTACCCCAGATCTGTGATGGTGGGCGAACGGAACTTGGGGAACGGAATTGTCTTTCGGCCGGGATCGGCTGGCAAAGGATTGGCTTTACCGAGTAACTCAGACCCATCCCAAACAGCATGTGCTGCTTCAAGATCTTGGATTCGCAATTGGCGGTAAGGAGGGTTTGCTTTGGTCTTGTCAAGTGCGGTCTCGGATGTCCATGTGAATGCATCTGATTATGAGCTGAGGGGATGGTTTCTCATGTGAAAGATGACGCCAGGTGACACCGGAACACCTCCGCGAGTGCACTTCCCGGGTAAACCCGCTCTGGCATGCGTACGAAGATGCATCGGCAAGAGAGGAAGGTCTTCGGTTGTTCTTCTCCCTTTTTCCGGACACCATCTCCTGAGAGCCCCATCGCGATGTTCCTCATGTTGAACGTCATTGGTGGAACAACAACACAGAAGCAACAGTACAGGCCTCAAACTGGCACCGAGCGACATTTGAGCAGCAATTGTGAAACATTTCCACGGCTGGAAAGTATGCGACAATTCGGATATTGCTCGCTCTCGAGCGAGCAGGAAGCCACAAATACAAAAGGGGTATATTCGCTATGCCGTCTGACTCGCTTCCGGAAAATGTCACATCGCTGTACGATGCAATGCGTTATGCAAATCTAACCTCGTTGAATAAGCTTGCCCTTATCTGCATCAAGGCCACCAGTTCCAACACGAATTCTTGAAGGACAACCACATTGGTGATGATATGCAGAAGACTGGCTTCACGGATGTCCTCCTGCTCCTCAACCGTCTCTGTGCCAGCAGTGGCCGCATCAGAAGGTTCTTTGGGTGGAGGCTGGTATTTCGATAACATGACCTCGATGTCTTGCGATCCTGCAGCTCGGCGAAAACGAATCCGCCTTCTCAACAAGTCAGAATGCCTAAACCCCGCCAGGTTGGCATCGATATCAGAGAACAACGTAGTCTGACGCTTGCCGCCTTGCGGTGCAGGTAACGGAGACAGCCCTCTTGAGGGTGAGCCCACCAATGTCTGGCCACCGAACTTCGATGGAGCAGGCGATGAGGCCTGGGAGTTCCTCTGGTCTGACAAGTTCTCTTTTCGACCTCTTGGAGATTGAGTTCTTGATGGAGTCGCTGAGTTGTCGAGTACGTGCTTGGGGATCTGTGGTGTCCAGGATCCTATAGGTGCTTCTGGGAGCTGCTGGGCTGCCTTTGGCTGCATTGCAGATTGCTTCATTGCATCGTGCATCTCCTCGTGGAATCGAAACGCGTTCTTGCGGTTGGCGATGTGTTCATCCCAGTCAGGGATATCAGCACGAAGAGCTGCGATCTGCGCGTGGAGGTTTTGTATGCACGTAAGCAACTGCGGCGTTGCTGCTGTGTTCCACATTGGTAATCGGTTGGCCATATACACGTCTCGGAGGCTGTCGTTTGAGAAAGCGATAGGTTCCGGCACATTATCTTCGAAAAGATAGTCTGCAGGATCGACAGAAAGCCAGCCCTCAAGACGTAGTTGTGAACACGTGCCCAGGTTTATGATCGCTTCTGTCAAGGCCAGGTTCGTCTCAACGTCGTTCGTCAGGAATCGGAGTAACAACTCGGTGAGTGACTTGAAAAGCGGATCTTCTGGAATCAGGTAGTGTTGATATACTTCCTTACTGTTTGCGTCTGCCGAGTCGAAATAACCAGGACTTTGAGAGGAGGTAGGAGGCAAGGATATGGTCTTTAGAGAACACGGATGGCTTTCAAGGAGGCTCTGGATATCTTTCAGATGGGTCTCGTATGCATCGTCAACACCCTCCTCGCCAGCAAGGCTGATGGCAAGATTTAGATAAGTTTCCAGTTCGATGTTGAGAGCGCCAACGGTCCGATGAGGTTCCTTGTAATGTACGTTCATGACCTTGATCAAGGAGCCTAGTCCATAACTATGATTCTTTCCAAGTATGACTGTCGTGAGTTTTAGTGCCGAGGTAACGGTTTGCGAATTTCGTGAATCGGTGCTACCTAGGATTAGATCAACCAGGTTGAAAAGCGACGGATTTAGACGATCGTCGTCTTTCTCGGCGGTGTTCATTAGCAAAAGAGATTGCCTTCTTTTGACCGCAGCTGGTGAGCGTGGCATCGTGCCTGACATCGTCGTGTAGTCTGGTAGTGCGAGCAGATATTGGAGGATCATGTGAACAAGCTCTGGGTGATCCAACGCATCTAAGATCCGTCGAAGATAAGTGAGGACGGCAACGGAAGATCCACCGTCGGCATCTGAAGATTCAAGAAGAGACGGATATCTGCGTGGTGTCAGTAATGCCGCGGTGATTAGTGTGGCTTATGAACTGACAGTAGCTGCTGTAGAAATAGCACGTGAAAGTGATCGATTAGTGTGTGTCTGACATCCGCAGATCTACAGTGCTCCAGCACGTCTTGCCAAAATGCAAGGTAAGAGAGGAACGTGCCAATGTGACTCTGAAACTCGGTCGTGTGAAGATTCTCGGCCTCGTAGTTGGGTTGCGTTTCGACGTAGTCAGAAAACGACAGTACGAGTGGCAGATTGTCTTGTGGATGTAAGATCGAAAGTTTTCTGTTACGAATTAGACCTATCACACCATCTCAGGGGCAGCATCAGAACACACCTGCTGAGTTGGCTGTATAACGCGCCGAGGCCTGTCGCCATCAAAGTGGGAAGATCGCTATTCACGATCCATTGCTCGAGGGTCATTGACTTTGATGCTGACTCGAAAACGTAGAGTAGTCCGGTGCGAGCAAAATCTCCAATACGGCCTTCGTGGTGAACGTGATCAATAAGTTGATAGCATAGAGGGAAATCTTCCTTTTGCGTCACGCCAGCAAAGTCATTACTCTGAGCTCGCGGTCGAGAGTCGGAGTCCGTGGTGGCGGTAGTGAACCAAACTGGCAGTATCTCGGGCTGCAATCGAATCTTCGCTGCTATCCCAAAGAGCAGCTCGACAATGTCCGCCTCAATGTCCTCGCCAATACCCATGGTACCCGACCCCACCGTCCGATTTATGAAGTTCATGAGGGACACTGCGAAAACGTCGTTCTCCAAAAAGTCCTCTTCCTCGCTGTCGATGAGCGCATTGTAAAAAGCCACAGCATCTCTGACGATCCCTTCATCGTATGACGTTGCAGCGATCTTGGATACAGCGGTGTAGATTTGCTGGACAGCCGCAAACTGCAGACATAGGTGAGGTGCAGGCGATCGAGATTCATCGTTGAGTATTGCGGTGAGAGCTTGGAATCCACGACGGATGTTGCCCAGTGCCTCCCGGTCACTGGCAAGGTTCTGCGTCTTCTGCCATTGTGACTGATTGCAGGGTCAGCCAGATGCTTCATCCAGAGCGCGTGTATGCTATACCAAGACTTGGTTGTATCGCTGTCTGAAGCGTGCCAGACGCTGCTGGGGGTTGTTTGGGGCGGTTTGTTTCTTCTGGGAAGAACCGCCGAGTAATCTTACCCACTGCAGCTTCACATTAGCAGAAGTAGGCCAGGGGATAGGCCATACAAACGAAGTCCATCTGGATGTCTAGTAACCCCGCATTGGAGCGGTGCGTGCGAGGTGGGGTGCAAGGAATGAGTGGTGTTTGGCGCAGACGCGTAGAAAGTGGCTCCTGCTGAAACCAATCAAGTTGCGACTTCCCCGAAGCTCAGATCTTGCCTCTTTACATCAGCAAGACACGGAGGAAAACACTTGTATGCTTCCTGTTCATATATTCAGAGAAAAGGACGTTGTAAAGTACAGCTTTGTCTAATGGAAGCAACATAGCAGCTGAACGTCTGTCCTTACTTTACCACGACATATTGGCAGGCATGTTTATCACGACAGAAACAAGTCTCATGCGCACACAATTTGGACATGGAAATTTCATTATTCGCGACCGTACTCAGGCGCACATCAAGACTTTGGCAATATCGACACCTATCCCTTCAGCGCTTCCCGTACGTTCCCTTCAATACCCTTGAGTGCTTCCTGCACCGCCGGACTATAATGTCTTCTTAATAACTCGCCTTCCCACACCGTCGCAGCAAAGGCGTTGCTCCCCTCAAACTCGGGCTTCAGCGCATCAAATACGCCGTCGCCCCTTCTCTCTTCGGTGTTCCATAGTGGCGCGACCTTCTTGCCATGCGCTCGCGACACTCTGTTCAGCAGGCCGAGCATGGCTGTGCATGACTTCTCTGGAAGTTGCAGGGCTATCGACATTAGCTGCTTGGTGAAGGCTGCAACGCGGATAGGTGGTACGCCACGGATGGCTGTGGCGGGGAGGAGGACGGAGGAGAGAGAGCGGATAAGGAGAACGATTGTAGTTTGGACGTTAATTTTGTTTGTGGAGGCGGGCTGATGGGTTTCTGGGGCGCCAGGGTCTGGCAGATGCAGTGACTTGGAGGAAAGTTCAATGTCTGCGTTCAGACTGACGGGGTGTAGGGTGCGGTAGAGATGCGTGATGAAGAATGAGAGGTCGAGTTTCAGCGTTGAAGCTTGTTTGAGAACGTCTTGTCCTTCGAGGAGAGCAAACGCAGTTATGACACAAAGAAGGGACTCGCGGGAGAGGTTGCGTTCAGGGGCTTCGTTATCTTCGTCATCTGATTCGGCATCTTCGTCAGACTCGACTTCGGCGGCGGCAGAGAGTTCGGCGGTCGCGATGATGTCGCGCAGAGCTTCGAGAATATCTCCAAAGAAGTCTTGGTTGATGAGGTGTGCGTAGCGGGCAAGTCCTTCGAGAACGGCACCCATAAGCTTTGGGGAGCGTGCTTTGAGGATGCGGAAGTAGCATACGAAGACCAACTTCAGTGTTTCAGCTTGCATCCTGTCGCGCTCCTCGTGACTGACAGCTGCATCGGCCTCCTTGAACTCTTTCTCGATCGCCTTCTTCTCCTTTAGTTCCTTGCGCAGACGTTTTGTGCGGAACTCTCGCTTCTGCTTGATCTTCTTGCCTACGGCATCTTCGTCCTTGTCGACGGAGTTGTATGAGGCCTTTTGGTGGAACTCGGAGAGAAGACGGAGGTGGAGGAATGTGTTCAGTACACTTTCGTCGAAGTTGTAGTGCTTTGCTTTCATCATCTTGGTCAACAGTGTCACCGTCTCCAATGAAACGTTACCATCCTCGTCTTCCTCGAACAGCTTCTCTAGTGCCTCCCGACACCTGGCAAAGTCTGCGTCAACGCGTCTGGTGCTTAGCTTTCCAACGACAATCTTCAGCAGCTCGCCCCGGAAGTTGAAGTGAGGCACCGCAGTCAACAGATTGCACGCACAGCTAACCGCGACAGTTGCCAGGCCTGCTTTCTGTTCGTCGCTAGATCCACTCGACTTGCACAGCGCCGCCAGCTGCTTCACATATGTCTCGTACCCCGAAACGAGCTTTTGTTCGAATTGGCGCAGCTTCTTCACTTCCTTGGACACTTTCTCGCCCATAGCTTCTTCGGACATGGGGCGAATCCTGTATCCCGGGATTAAGTCCTTAAAAATGGTGACCGACGTAGCCAGGGCAAGTTTCTTGACTGTGTTGTTCTCCGACTCAGCAATCGCACCCAGCGTCTTCAGCGCGCCAATGTGTTCCTCCGGGTCTTCATTCACTAAGCTCGCAATCCTCGCCAACTCCTCTTTCGCTTCCAGAATCTGTTGTCGTGCGGGTATCTTCGGTTTTTTCTCCTCCTCCGGTTCAACCTCCATCTCCTCACCGTCGCTGCCAGAACCTAGGAAGCTGTCCGACTCATCTTCGCTCTTTATCTCCTCGGCGGCAGGTGCTGGGGCGACCCATCCCTCTGTGGTCCGAACAGGCAGCTTGTTGTTCTTCTTCTTCTTTTCCAGGCGGCGGGGTCGGTTTTCGTAGTCCTGCTCGAGATCCCATTTCGCCGCGCTCTTCAAAAACGACTGCTTGTGGTCGCGGGCTGGCGCATCGTCTCCAGGCGGCGAGAGCTTTCTCCTCTTCTCAGGGCGTGACATCGTATCGTCTAAACGGTAAAAGGGAACGTGAAGTGTGAGCGAAGCTGGTGTTGTGCAGCTCGAACTCCACACACATTTTTCTGGAATAGTTGTTCACCGCCCATGGCAGAAATTCTGCGGTGCCCCACAAAAGTTCCCGGCGCAAACGCAGACACCACGATCTCGAACTCGGGCTTCTTTTTACACCTCACATACAGCCTTCACAATGCGGCCTCTTACCGAACCCGAGACGAAAGTTCTCTTTGAGAAGCTCGCGACTTACTGCGGGAAAGGCATCTCCAACCTGATCGCCGACCCTGCAGGTGGAAACGACCGCAACGTCTTCCGCGTGCAGGTACATCTCCCACCCACACTTTCTCCACACCACTCATAGATCTAACCGACCGTCCACAGGGCTCAAGATGTTACTACGTCCGCGAATCACTCGCCAACCTCGCCACCTCGGTCGCGCGCGACAACCTCCTCAGTCTGGGAATCTGCCTCGGAAAGTTCACAAAGACCGGAAAGTTCAGACTACACATCACAGCGCTCGCCGTCATTGCGCCGCACGCCCGCTACAAGGTCTGGGTCAAGGCCAACGGTGAAATGCCATTCCTCTACGGCGGCAATGTGCTCAAGGCGCACGTGGGGAGGTGGAGCGAAGACTGTCCTGAGCACCAGGGTGTTGTGGTGCTCAGCATGAACGATACGCCGCTGGGCTTTGGTGTGTCGGCGAGGAGTACGGCTGAGGCGAGAAAGCTGGATCCCACAGGTATTGTGACGTTCAGACAGGCCGATATTGGCGAGTACTTGCGCGAGGAAGATACGCTGTTCACGACCTGAGAGAATGCTTTCGGTTGATGCAATTCTGAATCTCATGAGGATTTATTTGGGTGTGGGGAGGCCGAGCAGGATGCTGCGGTGTTGATGTATCCTCCATGCACGTAGCCAGATTACGAGAGGGAGAAGATTACCTTCTAGATTCATTGAAGGAGCAAGAGGCGCAACGGATGGCCTCCTTGATAATATTGGAGCTGAGAGAACCAGATACCCAACAAAAACTTCGTTACAAGACATGCCCGGCTCTTCTTGGTTTCTTTCGTACCGTAGTTTCCTATCCACACAAGACTTAGTCCGGAGCAGACAACCGCCAACACACGATTGCACCAGAAAAACATTGGTTACGGCTCTCAGCCAGGAAAATAAGATTCAATGATAGTACAAGCCCTGTATCAAGTGGGTGAACGCTAGAACGCCGAAGCTCCATGCTCATGCTCATGCTCATGTTCATCAATAGTCATGACCGCGTTTCAAGCCCAATCACCAACGCTATGCTGCTAATATGTGCCGACGGACTCCAAAGAACTCCTCGCAGTGAAAGCGCAGCTTCTTTGATAACTCATTCAACCCCCAGAATAAACTCCATCGTATGCTTCGTCTTTGTTGCTTTCAAAACCAGTCGTCATTTCGTCGTTTCATCGTTCCTGGAACGCTTGTGCCTTGCTATTTGCATCAAACACATCCGCCGAATTGTGTTCTCCCCTCAGAACCACGCTTGTTTCTTTCAAGTCTACTCAGGAATTCGTTCTTCGCGGAAACGTCTGGTGATGTGTTCGAGCTCCCGTTGGCACTGAACCGAGCCTTAGTAGAGGAAGGAGAGCCTGCACATACTCAACCCGTCAACGAAAAAACCTATCGGTCAAGCAACTCCACATCATCGGACTCACTACCATAGTCTGAATGATCAAACACTTCCTCGCCCGTCGACCGTGGTGTGCTATCTTCAGGTAGCATGCGCATTCTTGACTCGACCTCAATCTTCCACTGGTGGAATAGGGCCTTGTCATTGTCATCTTTGTGCATGGCGTAATCCGGGTCTTCGCTCATATCCAAGTCGTAAAGTACTTGTATGAATGTCTTGCCAGTGTCAACGAGTGGAGCCATGTGCGAACGAGGTGTGCCGGAGCTGGACTCGTATGCGATCCTCTTGATGACTTCGCTAGCTGTACTCCGCATGCCTTTATAAGCCTCTTCTCTAGTATTCGCGTTCTCCAGGTACGTGGAATATAGGTTGTATATGAAGTCGTGCGCACTAGTGCGAACGATCTCCTCCGAATAAACAAGTAGTGGAACGGTGAATCTGTCGCTTCTAGTGACAAGATACCAGTAAAAGTCTGCTGTCGAGAATACAGGGTTGTCCACCTTGGCTAGGTCTGTAAGAAAACGCAGAACATTACCGCCCCTGGGGGCACGGTTCTCGTCTGAAGGCCGTTCGACTGCTGCTATAGCATCAACGACGGTGTCACACACTTTGCTGATACCCTCAACGTAGGTGGATGCCTCGCAATAGCACAAAGCCACGCGTAGGTAGGCGTCGCAGAACGGCGTGCTAAACTCTGTAATGCCTTGGACAATCATAGTGAGCATCTTCCGTTGTGTTTGCTCGTCAGGCGACCCAAGCATCCACCTCACAATCTCTCCTGGATAGAAAGACTCTGTCTTGGTTTGATCGAACAGCTCTACCATCTTGTCGACAGCTGCAAACGCTTTGAGGTCACCGCCATGCCAGTATAGCACCAGACTCTTCTCATCCTGAGTCAGCGGAAAGCGCATCCGTTTATGGTCGAATTCCGCCATTCGGTCCGAGCCTTCGCAGACTGGTATACTCATGTTGGTGCGCGAGAGCACAGTAGACACGAAGCCTATCAGTCTGTTGTATACGTTCCTTCGCTTCTCCAGGACACGCTCAAAATCCGTGTAGTCATGGGCGACCGTAGCGAACGTATGTATGCAGAACAATCGAAGGCAGAAGTCCAAAAACCCCATGTTCAACAAGACGGCTGTCTCCACATAGCCTAGGTCAGCAATCTGCGTCAACATCAGATACAGATCATCCCAGGCACGAGGAGCCTTGTAAGACTCTAGAGCGAGAGTCTTCAGTCGCTTTGCCACCACGGAAAGGGCACCGGCGTCGAAAGCTGTAGCCTCGACATCTGCATCGCTGTCCAAGCTATCCATGTGATAGAGCACAGGATTCTTTCCGCGTAGAAATTTGAGGCTGTCGACCACCAAAGATCGGATCTGAGATCGGACGCTGGGCTGAGAGGACCTCATGAGCAAATTATACAACCCGTCGTCATCCCGCGCTAGCCATTGAAGAGCAATACTGCAGCACATCTCGCATGCCAGTACGGCTCGGCGAAGATGGGTAAGAGCTTCATCGAAAATGACAGTAGTTTGCTGACGCCAGACCACGCGTGCAAGGTGCGCCAAGAAGATCCCCAGTGCAAAGCCTTCCAGTTTGTGATCCTCAGAACAAGAACCATTGTTGATCTTGCGGGATAAGGTATGTAGCTGTCGCACGAATGCTGAGTGATGTGGATCGAAAAGGCAGTATTCACGGAGGAACCGCTCGTTTTCGTCGTCAATGGCATCCTGAACAGGTTGCGGCACTGCGACTTTCGGAGGCTGTGCCTTGGAAGACACAGTCCATTGCTGCTGATCTTCTACGATGGCGGTTCTTCGTTGGTAAAATAGCATGTATGCAGAGTACAGCTTAAACTGGCGGCTGTAGTTGTCTTCTGTGGCACCACCAAAAGCTTTCTGTGGAATTTCTGCCGGATCAAAAGGATCCACTTCCTGGTCATTGAAATTGAGCCACGTTGGCGAGGCGTCGCTAGTCGGACAAGGCCGCTTGCGAATGTAGGAATAGTAGTGACCGTTCTCACAATTTCCGAAGTGCACCACAACACCAACAAGGTCAAAGTAGTCTTCTTCATGAGGTTTAGATGGGTCGCTCAGGTGCTCGACGTTGTACAGGCCAATGTCAATGGTTTCGGGAAAAGCAAAATGCTCGTGAACCTTCTTCCGACTAAAGTCAGTCAAATCAAAGTCAAATCGTTTGAGATGAAAGATCAGGTTATCAGGTGCGGTCTTGAGGCATGTGCTAGGACAGTCAGCTTCGAATTGGTCAAACTTTTGGAGCACCTACCGTTTGACAGCATCCACGAACTTGCCACCACAAGTCTCGCATTTGTACTTGTTGTCTCCCTCCATAACATCGCCCTGCACGAAAGCTTGGAGGCTCTCCTGTAGATTGGGCTTGCCTTGGACGTCGCACTGAAGGGCGAAGAACGAATCCGCTCGTTCTGAGACGTGTTCGCACTCCTTCGATTTGACTTGTTGCAGCATCTGTCCTCCATAGAAGTTTCGAAATCGTTGTTTGTCATCATTGCTCACAAGCTGGGCCTCCCATTGATCAAAGAGTAGGTTATAAAACTCATCAGCGTCCATTTGCACTCCGATGTCGATAGGTGTTTTGTCCAAAGTTTTGACACAAGCAGCGAATGGACGTGGGTCGGCAGCTTTGCGATACGAGTTTTGCATGGTAGCAAAGAGCTTCTGTGTCTCGAACAAAAGACGCTGCGACCCATCTGCTTCTTGAACCTTGAGGCCTAGCATGAACTGTCTGAAGTTCAAGTTCATAAACAACTGTGTCAGCAATGAGTTCATGTAGCATATAGCGCGGGGATTATGTAGACCGACGTATCCGGTGCGGGAGCGGATCTCAAGGCTACGGTCAACTGAGATGGTGGGCAGGATGTTATCGACATCCTCTTTTTCAACCTCGCTCACAAGCCGCAACAGACATTCGCAAGAATCGTCGTCGTCGACCAGGGCTAGCATAAGGTCATAAAGCTCTCGTCGTGTATCACTGCTCAGTATAGGAAGCAGAGTCGGCATAGAGTTGCCTTGTTGCGTTACATCTTCTGCTGCGGATTTACTATGTAGTGTTAGCAATAGATTGAACCCTGCTTCATGCCACTGTGAGGGAAACGAACTGGAGTGTGAAGATGAATTTTTGAAAGATCGACGAAATCAGTGCGCTGGCGTCCAATGGGAGGTTGAACGACTTTAAGGACGATATGCAACACATCATTAGTTTGGTCAAACCAAGAACAACGTTGTCGTGTTTGTATCGGCCGGGGGTCTCGGTATGGTTGTGGGCCAATAGTAAAGAACTCCATTCGTGGAGAAGAGAGCGCAAAATCTTCTCATCACGATCGTGTTGGTCCTGAGTCCGGAAGACATGTTCTGCAAGATCAAACAGTTGTGCTGACTGCTCGACTTTATGGAGAGTCTCCGGTAGAATTTTGCCAATAATAGCCCAGAACTGTGAAGCTATGTCGGTTGTGCTCAACGAACAAGAAGACGGAAGGTGTCCGCCGCAAACGGAGAGAATCTTAAGCTTTATAGCTTCTCGTAGAGTAGGTTGTTCGTTGTTTAGAAGAAGCGTTCGATGGACATGAAGAACTTTGGGATGCTTCCAGAGCGCCTGCCAGAATTCAAATGAGTACAGTGAAACCTCGAGAATTGTGGCATAACACTCTTGCGTTATCGTAGCAGAGTCCGTTGTCTGGAGTGTTGCAAGGAGGATTTCCATGAGGCGGTCGGCCAAGGCTGAAGTGTTCGAGAAGTAATTGGCCGATAGTTCGGAGGAAGGGCGCACTGCTTTGAATTAGGTGTTGATACAACTGAGTGTGATTGATGTCCGTAGACTTACCCCTTAGAAACTCTAGCATCGCGCTCACCAACACAGCTGCAAGTGGAAGTCCATAGGAAACCGAAATCTGGCTACCAAGCAGCTCTTCACTGAGTATCGCACGATCCAGAAGCTTGACTGCGTTGACTAAGAAGATCTCGTCCAAAGAAGACTGGTGGCCTGTCAGTAAAAAGCCTGCAACAATATCCCACAAAGCAACTTACACTACGTATCTGGTCCTTCAATTTACTGTGCATGGCTTGAGCCGCATATTTCGATTTGAAAAACTTGCCTGGCGGAAACAGATCATCTGATGTTGCCTTACCTGTCACAACGCTGTCGATGATTGTGTTGCGATAAGGAAATGTAGTCAAAAAATCGAAAAGCTGGTCATAATTAGGTTGGTCCATTCATGAAGAAAATAGACTTACCATCTGACTTGTCACTTCATCCGTGTCCAACCAGTCAAACATCTCATCGAAGTGTTTGACCAGATGTGTCTCGAACTCTGAAGAACCGGCAACAGGTGCAGAGACTGATCGAGCGGTCTCGACATCCTCAACCCTCTGCACAAGGAGCTGACCAGCAAAGTTGGCATCGGCGATCTTCTGGTCTGCGCTCTGTCCGATGTTCACCTTCTGTCCGTTTGCAAAAATGTTGATTCTCGTGCATCCTGTTGCATGACACAGTCTGCGATACAGATCTTCGACTGTGTTGTCCGGCGCTATCAACAGACTCTGCCTATCATTCGCACATTGATACTTAATCGTAACGGCACCGGCTGCTGGGACCTCGGTGTCCATTGACTCGACCTTGGAGTCTGCTCGGCGCCCTCGGTTGAACTCAGGCTTCTGTCGAACGGATTCAAGCATTTGCCTTTGGAACATCAAAACGCGGCCAAACCGATCTCTACTGCTTTTTTTACTCTGTTCGGGTCCCTCGCGTAGGATGTTGAAGGCAGATCGTAACTCTTTCATGCATTGCTCAACAAGTTCAACATGAGCGGCTTCGACCTCCGATACGGTGACTTTCCCGTTCTGAATGATCTGAGAATACCGAGTGGCAAGCAGACGAGAAGCCCGTTTTTCGATTGTACCTTGAGGACTGAGTAAGGCCAGTGACCATAGAAGATTGCTGCCAGGAATTTGAAGTAACGTATGTTCTTCGTCGTCGACTAGCACAAATTTCCTAGTGATAGGGAAGTTATAGCTAGCCACAAAATCATACAGACCAGACGTATAGTGCTGCGGATCCATAACAGACACGTAGTTGCTGACGAGTCTGCGACAAAAGTCGTTGTCGGGTGAGCTCCTGATTGCCTCTGAAAGCTGAGCCCAAGCCACGTCGCGAGCACGATCCGAGAGAGCATACATGCCAACGACATGATCCCAGAGCTCGCGATAAAGGTCTTCCGGTACGATGTGCCCAACCCTGCTGACCAAGTATGCCAGTAGTTCAAGTCTGTATTGTAGGGCTGACAGCTGATAGCGATGGAGGCCACGCTTCGACTCCGTCTTAACAAACGATGATAGCTCTTCAAGGATTTGACGTGCCATATCAACATTTTGTTCCAAGAATGTAACGTCTCCAAACGAGCTCAGGATGTAAACGATCCTCACTGACCCTGTAGCTGCATCAGAACCCCGAGCGATATGCTCGAGACACTGCCGGTAAATGTTGTTTTGGTCACGTTCTGGAATGTCACTTGCCAGCGAGCGTAGCTGATCGTCGGCTTCGGCGTGGAGATCCAATTCATGTTTGCTAACACCGTTTCTAGGTGCAGTATCTTGAAGTAAGCGGACACAAACGTTCCACGGCCGTGCAGTATCATTTTGCAGCGACCAGTCGACAGGTGGGTGTCTGTTTAGAAGTCTGGTGGTCAATTCCCGCAAGAATCGCAGAATGTCCAACGTAAAGCTCTCGACAGACAAGCTGTGAATTTTCAAACATAGATACAGGTGGTCGGAGGGGCCCATCAACCCAATGATGTTTCGGAGCATGGTCATAGTTGCTGCGACTACACGAGGATCGGGACTGCTGGACACTGTGTTCCAAACGGCGTCAGCTTGCCTATCTAACCATCGGTCAGTGACAACGAGAAAACCGACAATGTTCCCGCTTCGAGAGATCAGCTGCGGGTGCGAATCTACGCTGATAATGTAATCGACCACTCGTCCGCGGAGGAGAACATCGGCTAGGTATCGCAATACAGGGTGTTTGTTCAATGGTTCGATAGCACTGTACTCGCGATGGAGTTCGACCAACGCTTTGTCCATAAGAAAGATACTCATCACTCGGAGTTCCATTCGCCCTTTGACAATGTACTTTCGTAAAAGTCTGAACTTCCATGCGTTCGCAACGAGAACCGGGAGAATGTCCGGATACTGGCGATAGTCGTTCTGGCTTGCAATCGTATCAGTGTCTACAGTCGATGAAGTAGGTGACTCTGGATCGTCAAAATCCAACAGCTCATTCGCCAAATCTTTAGCAAGCTGCTCATCCCATTGACAAATCTCTTGATTGAGATCCGAAAAGAGCATAATCATATCCCTCGCGACGTTAGCATCAGTGACTTTAGCCAGCTCTTGTAGGTCTTCTGTGTATTTTCGGAAGAATAATAGAGTGCCGCGGTAGTATTCCGTAGGATCAATGCCACTGCTGGCATGTGGAAAGCGACATATGGTCCATCCTAGTGTGCCTAGTACCTGGGATGTATATGTAGCGATGTGTGTTTGCACGATAGGCGGTACTTTGTGGAATGCTTCATCAGCAAGCCTCAGGAGGTTCTGAGCCCCGTTGACCGTAAGAAAATCTGTATGCAGACGATCGCTCATCTCGTGTAAACTGACGGCATGCTCCTTACGCAGTAGGTGGAATACCGGCTCCTTCTCGGTACGGAGTATCGTGAGGAGATGGCGCAAATGCTTTTCGCTTAGCAAGGGCGATGGGTAATGCTCCTCAGGTCGTTGACCACTCAGCATATGTACATCCACCAGGAAGAGATGCGAGCACAGCCGCATGTAAGCGCTGAGAAAGTTGGAGAAGACTTCGTCCACTGCCAAATCATCTCCAAACTGTTCACCAAAAGGATATCTTGTCATGTCATCATCTTGTCCAGCGTTAAGAGCAGTCATCCACCGATACCTCCGTCCTAATACTTTGCTCACTAAGCTTGCAAAATCGTTCCAGAAAAGTACTCTGGTCGTGTAGAATTCGTGCAGTTGAGAGGACGGATCATCAGGAAGGTCTTGGAGCCAGTGAGCTAGTGCCGGCAGGAGGTCGTGAGGTATATCCAGATCTTTGTTTGTCAGCAGGGTTTCTATGAAAAGTTGTGTCGATATGACTGACCACTCTGCACAAGTTTGACCATTTCACGGAGCGCTTCCAAGTGGCTCCTGAAGCGTTCTGAACGTGGAAACTGTCTGAAATGGTCTTCAGCATTGAGTTGTACCAGGAAGTTTGTGGCCAGCTCGTTGTCGTCACCGTCAACAATCTCGATGACAGGTGGACTCGTGGGATCCGCTTCCGTGATATCCATTATAGGAGGCGATGTTGTAGGGGTCGAGGCTCGGGCGGTAGAATGACCGGTAGCAATGTGGTCGTGTTCGTCGTCCTCAGCGGGCGAGGGAGACGAAGAGGCCTGCTCTCGTATAGTCATAGCAACCATTTCCTTGTGTGGAGACATGATTGTTCTATTTGGAGATTCCGAACCGGTCGACATTGCGCGTAAAGTAGGGCCGCCGTCGTCTATTCGTGGGCGTTTGCGCGTAAAGCTGGGGTCTGCGTCTTCAACGGGATCGCGACGTGGCGGCGAGGGCGAGGTGGAGCTTGCGAGCTCGTCTGCAGCGTGCGACTGCTGTGTGTTGAGGTTTCCCGCACTCATGACTGAGTGAGCTGGCGAGACAGCGCGGTGTTGGCGTG
Organism: Neodidymelliopsis sp. IMI 364377; assembly: GCA_027946375.1. Lineage (NCBI taxonomy): Eukaryota > Fungi > Ascomycota > Dothideomycetes > Pleosporales > Didymellaceae > Neodidymelliopsis > Neodidymelliopsis sp. IMI 364377. The sequence goes on along the minus strand of JAPEUT010000009.1, from coordinate 106,842 downwards.
TGAGCGTTTGGCGTGTCCGTCGTGGCAGGCACAGGCAACAGTTGCGCTTGCAGGTCCAGCCTAGTGGGCAAGGACCGCGTGCGAAGGAGTGAGCGACGCGTGCGTGAGTGGCAACATGAGCTGTAGCTGTTCTACGAGACTCTGAAAGGGTCGAATTGAATACACTGCAAAGTCGTGAGCGCGATGTAGAGCTACAAACGCGCCATGAACTTACGCGGGGCACTTGGGTGAACGTCATCGCCATTGGATAACAGTTCGCGCTAGTTGCGTCTGTGTGTCTGTGCTCACCTCCGAGGAAACCGCAATGCATCACTTTAGGCTAGCACCACAGCTTATTTCTATTGGTCTGAACATCGACCCTTTCAGTATGCACTGACGAGCTTGAACGCGGTCTTCCAGGAAAGAACTTCAGCTTGCTGCACGGCTAAGCAACACAGGGATTAAAAATACTACGCAGTCTACAACCCTTTTCGAGGCAGTTCGACTCCATACTTGGGCAACTCTAAGCGGAGATGGCGCCGTCTGCTGTGAAGAAGCCTTCAAAGCCGGTCTTCAAAACCTCATCACCATTCACTGAAACAAGATGGTTGGTTTCCGAGTTGTATAAACGTGATGTTGTTGCTAATGCTTCTAGGCCACATGTATCATATGAAGACCAAGAAGTCATAACTGAGTTGCTTTGCAAGTAGGTAAGGCCCTTCTGTTTATGGACATGATCCCTATTAGTGCAATAAAACTATACTCAACCAAAGCTCACAACAGAGCCAGCGCAACGCTACAGACAGTAGGAGGATTGAGTTCACATAACTGACTTATCATAGCATCCTGTCTCCTATTGGCGAACACCGTAGAACACACGTCCAGCCATCCAAGGGCAAAAAGCGTAAAAGAAGAACAACCCCATCTCCAGCCGACGCACCTCCGCCACCCGCTCCAACTATAGGTGCTCACGTTCTCATTGGGTTGAATAGCGTAACAAGACACCTCGAAACCCTCGCCTCCAAGACAGCACCCCCAACCGCGCCGGCTAGCGAGTCGAATTCAGCGAAAGACGAGAACTCCACGGCGGAAGACAACACTGGAGCAGAATCCAAGGCCACACCAAATCCGCTCAGTATGGTCATCCTCACTCATCCTCAACCATCACTGTCTCCCTCGCACGCCCACATACCAACACTGCTCCATCTCGCCACCTTACATGCAACTCCAGGAAAACCAGCACCTAACCCGACTCGTCTCATCAATCTTCCCACATCCAACGATTCTCGCTTTGCATCCGCGCTGCACATTCCGCGTGTTGGTGCAATCGGCATCTACGAAGGTGCGCCCGGTGCAAAAGCCCTGGAGGATTACGTGAGGCAGCATATTGGCCTGACGGAATGCCCGTGGATTGATGAGGCTATAACGCCGGAATGGCGAGGATTGAACGTAAAACAGTCTTGATTCATTATAGAGCCCTACACGGCGGAGCTTGGATCACTGGCGCAGACTTTGGTCATCCTCGTTCGTGCTCACGTTCTTGGTGTATAATGCAACGATCGTCTGGATATGGTTAAGACCTCAGGTTCGTCTGGATCTGTGGCCACAATTGCAAATCTCAGTTTGTTGAATATGAGTAACGAGCGTTGATGGGCTACTGCATGAAGAGTGTAGACGTGAGCGAATGCAACAACAAGGAAGATCTGGAACGAAAATAGCGGAAGTTGAGACAAAGGTATCATTTATGTGACGACCTTAAGTCATCTAGTTCATGTCATTATACACGTGCTTCGTCAGCCCCTCCTAATCGTCGTTGTCCCAGTTACCCTGCTGTGCCTTTCCTGGCATCTTAGGTCCACCAGCTTGCCTTGCGACAATAATCTGGTCAACGCTCAGCACTGTCCTGGCAGCCTCAGTAGCCAACTTGATAGCCCAGCTCTTGCTGACCCACAGGTCAAGAATGCCCTCCTCCTTCGCGTCGAGAGTACCTGTGTTGTCATCGTTCTCGATGTCGACACCGACAGTCCACTCATCGTCCTTGCGACCTTTCTGTGCGGCGTGCGCGACATACAGTCGTGCAAGGATCTCGGTAGCGTCAAGGCCTGCTGACTCTGCAAGTGTACGGGGAATGACTTCAAAAGCTTCGGCGAATTTGCGGATGGAGTATTGGGCCAGGCCAGGTGTCTTGTCGGCGATCGTCTTGATCCTCTCGATAAGCTGCATCTCTGTGGCTCCAGCTCCAGGTACAAGTCGTGCATCACGGGTGATGGCCTTCACTACGTTGACACCGTCATCGATAGCGCGCTCAACATCGTCGAGGTGATTCTGGGTGGCACCGCGCAGGACAAGAGTCGCTGTCCGTGTCTGCTCGTTCTCTTGTCTGAATACAGTGACACGGTCACCACCAATTTCCAAGGTCTCGACCACATCGATGGTACCCATCTCGTCCGGCATAGGTGCACCAAGACGCGCCAAAGGTGTGGCGCCAACCACACGGCATAGTCGGCGAAGCTCAAACTTGGAGAGGATCTTGACAGTAAGCATGTTGTAACGGTTGAGGTAGTGCTGCGCGAGCTCGCCGATAGTGGATCCGGCAACAACGACGCGCATACCAGAGTCGTGAAGCTCCTTGATGGCCTGCTCGACCTGCTGCTCTTCGCCCTTTGTGAAGTCCATCATCTCCTTCGCGTTGTGTAGCAAAACCGTGCCCTTGGTTTCGGTTTGCGAGATATCGATAGGGCACGAGAAAACTCCGACCTTGGCCTTGGTAGCCTTTGTAATATTGCCTTCTGGCGATCTTGCGAAGACCATACCCTTGACGACCTTGCTCTGCTCCAGGGCACCTCCCATAATCTTTACGACCCGTACGTTGTCGACGTTGAAGTTGACTGGGTTCTTGGGCAATACAGCGAGGACGGCTTCTGCGACGAGGTCGGCGAGGAAGTCTTCACTTCCGGACTGTTTGGCGGCAACGACGGTGCGGATAGCTTTTGCGAGCTCTTCTTGTGACCGGATGTCTGCGACCTTGTCGCAGACCAGCTCTACGCTGCAGTTAGCGTCTATGTCTTGAGATTGCTGAGAACGCTTCACGTACCCTCCAGAGTCTGCTGTGCAGCGTTCTGTGCCTTCTCGTAACCCAAAACAATGTCGCTTGTCTTGAGACCCATGCGAATGAGCTCCTCTGCTTTCTTCAAGAGCTCACCAGCAAGAACAATAACAAGATTTGTTGCATCGCCCATCTCTGCCTCTTGCTGCTGACTGGCCATGACCAGCAACTTCGCCGCGGGGTGCACAACCTCGAGTTCCCTCAATATCGTCGCAGCGTCGGAGGTAAGGATCATCTTCTGGAGATGGTTGATGACGATCTTGTTGCGTCCATAGGGACCCAGAGATGTCTGGACAGTCTGGGCGATTGTACGGCAGGCATCGATGTTGCGAATGACCGCGCCATCTTCAGCGTCGTAGCTGTTGTGGGGTGGTTAGAGGTGAACATAGGTTGATGGTGGGGTAATCGAATTCTTACTTCTGGTAACCCTGCTTGAAGAGCCCGGCGTTCGGGGCGTTGGGTATCGAGAGAGACATGTTAGCGGTATGTGAGGGGTATCTGGGGTTTGGGTGTGCCTGGCAGCTCACCGCGGGACGCGTTATGGTAAATTTACTTTCTTGGCGCTAGTCGGCGAAAGTAAACGCCGCCATGAGGGACAGTAGGAGTTGATCAACACAAGACGAGAAACACTCTCTCATGTACTGCCAGAGCACGGTTCTGGATTATCTCGTAGATGGCTGAGCGCGTCGTACACGACTTGCTCGCTACAAGCTCTTTTCTCAATCTTGCCAGCTCCGAAGCTCTCATGCAGGGTTCACGGACACAATGAAATCTGCAATCACACAGCGCATCACTCAAGGTACCAGATAGCGCTGCAAGCTTACACAGTTCCAGATTCAGGTCCGAGGAAACTGGCATTCTCGCGGCCGATGCGATTTGAAGACCTGCAGAAAGCATCACGAAGTTGAAAGAATGTGAGCAAAATCTATCTAGCTGTACGCCTTGGAACAATTTGAAGGTACTGCTAGCGAAAAAGACTGCTCAATCCCTCTAGGCACCATTAAATGACCCGCGTCTGGTAGAATAAAAGCGACACGCGGGAGATAAGGAGGGCCATATAGAAGTGAAGAACCACGAATGGCGGATTGCAGAAGTTTTGATGGGGAGTGGGCTTAGTCACGCAGCGCTAAGCCCATCGCACCTCCGCGACTGAACTCCGCTAAGTTTTCTGAGGAGGCACGACTGACATCGTCGCAAGCCAAGGGAAATGAACGCAGGACAGCAGACGACCAGGCGATTGGCCGCAAGAGCGGGTTAGTACAATGTATCCATGATTACAACGCCGTTGCTGATGAGATCAGGACAATCAATATGCCGCTCGTGTAGGGACACCATCTCGCGCAACACCTACGCAACCGCAGCCGCCGCGGCCTCTCAGCCTGAGGATGCTCTCGCTCAACACATCCCTCCTGTCGGGCAAACATCTCCCTCGACCTCCTACGCTGTCAACGCCGGTGTTGTCCTTTCTCGACCGCCCCAATTGACACGCGACCTGCACCCCTTCGAAGCCGCTTTCTTCCTGTACCAGCGTCGTCTTAACGAGCGATTAGCCCTGCCTTTTACCCGCTACTTCTACTTCAAGGCACGAACACCTGCGGACCGCGAATGGAAGAGGAAGATGGCACAGCGCCTGACACCGGCGAGAGATATTGGCCGGTACAAGGGTTACGGCGAGGAGGCGTGGAATGACGAAGTGCTTGTCGGAGCCAAGGAAAGCGATTTCCAGTGGCAGGTTGACCGGCTGCTGGAGGACGCCGAGACGACAGGTGCTGAAGAGGAGTCTGGCGCTGTAGCTGCAGCAGCAAATGCGGCAAAGGATGAGCGCGAGGCCTTCGAGAGGCCACCACACAGGGAGACCGAAGCAGACAAGAAGAACGACACGAAGAGCTTGAGCAGAGCGCTGCAGAGGACGCTGTATCTGCTGGTGAAGAACAAGGAGGGGAAATGGCAGTTTCCCCAGGACAGGTTGAACAATGAGAACCTTCACGGCGTACGTTGATCTTGTCCACCATATCGAACTTGCTCACTAACTTCGTTCAGGCTGCACAACGCATCATCACCCAGTCTGGCGGTGTCAACATGAACACATGGCTGGTTGGCCACGTTCCTATTGGTCACGCGCAGCTCGACTATGTGTCCCCACAGACAACATCCACTGGTCTTAGCGAGCAAGGTTCAAAGACCTTCTTCCTCAAGGCGCGTATAATGGCTGGTCAGGCCAGCCTCCAGGACAACAAGCTCGGCCTACAGGATTTCAAGTGGCTGCACAAGGATGAGCTTAAGACAGCTGTCGATGGGGACTATTGGCGCCAGATTAAGAACATGCTGGCCGAGCGGTAGTGTGTACACCAGTGTACTGGTGAGTATGTAGAATATACATGTGGAAGAGTTCATGTAGAATCACTGTATATTAACCTGATGAGAGAGTATAGAGAACGGTAGCATTGTTGCGCATGTCTAATTTCAGCGTGGTTTCATACTTGCACATGACACTTTCTATTGACAAACATCGTGATGCTGTTAATTTGATTCTTCTGTCTACCTTCCCTTCCTTGCAGGCCAATCAATGGGCCTATGGGTATCGCTGTTTTCAATGCGCCATGGCTGCCTATGTTCTTATTCAAACTTATTGGGTGATCCAAGGTTCGTATCTTCGTTTTGTGTTTCGCTGCTTCTCCGACTTGGGGTATCTGTTGCACTCTACACTTTTCCCACTTGCCCCAAGGGCGCCCCAAAATTCATTGGTACACTCTTTTTAAGTGTAACTCCGTCCACGGGTTCAACCTCAGATACACGTGAGTCTGTTGACCCATGTCGACTAAGGGGCTGACCGTCCTCGACAGCGCCGTCGATTCGCTGTTGCTGTTGGGCGATTTTGCTGAGCTCGTTATCCAAGGCGCTGAGCAAAATCGTATCTTGGCCGCCGTCGCCTGGATTTGGTGCCAGAGTCAGAGGTCCTGTCAATCCGACGTCTTCTTGTGGTGTTGCCGACTTGCTTTCTTCGTCGTATTGCGGCTCCGTATCAGCGTCTTCACTAGGGTCCTGCTCAACAATAAGCTCGTGTACTGGCATCGATACGAGTTTCTCCGGGACCGCTGGTGCTAGATGCGTCGAAAGTTGCTGTCTGGTTTGCTCTGGGGACGGCGACCTTGCGAGTAAGGGTGTGTGACCGGCAAATCGCTTGTTGGCTTCAGGAAGAGGCGACAAAACGAGAGCGGACGGTGGCGGTGAAACCGGGACTTCGTCGTCAAGTATATCAAGTGCTTGCGTATCCAGCGCTTGAAACTCCGGTGAAGGCATGTCGACATGGGCCACAAATAGTGGACGGTTCTGACGCCGGGAGAGTAGTGGCGATGTTGACATGGTTGGAATCTGCTCATTTACTGGAGGAGGCGTTTGTGGTTGTCCTTGCTTTTGAAGAGGTGAAATGGACGGGAGATCTTCCAGGCCCTTTTCCTTTCCTGTTACCAATGGTTCATCGGGTGGTGTGCTTGTTTCAGGATATGGAGAAAAGAGGGTTTCTGGACGAACGATGGCCTTTTGCATCAGTCCAGCCCACTCTGTTTGCGAAGAAGCATCGACGTAGTTTGCCATGACGAATGTGCATAGACGCTGCAAGCGGTTAGTCCCCGGTGCAAGAGAACCGTGGGTTACTGAACCGACCTGACGGAAGCCTGTTGTTGATTGCCGAGTAATGCCGCAGCTGGGCTGAGATGTCGCGTGGTAATTGCTAGCTTAGATTGTATGGTGGACAGAGCGAACGACGCGATAATTGATATTATTTGACGATGAGGAGAGTAAAATTGCGGGGATGATGAGTGTCTAGAAGCCAGCGCGTATACCTTTTAAGATGGCTGGCGATCAGCGCCAGGGATCCACATGCGGTGAAAGGGAAGGAGCAGCGGCCTGCAGCCAACGAACACGTCATAGGCACAGGAACAGCCGCGTACCTGAGCCGAGCCACCGTTTACAGGCACCACGCATATCTGACGGCCACGACAGCGGCCGCTATGGTTATGCTTGTATGTCGCTTCAGACGCACCTGTCGTGAAGTTGGTTCATACGAGCCTGGTTCAAGCCACATGCGCAGTCCTGTGGACAGTGGACCTGCATGTCATCATGCGAGAGGAGACCCTATCTTGGCCGTTGCGACCCCTCACGGCACATAATCTTGCTAGATGACGTCCCTGCGTTTTCTGACGAGGCAACGCATTCTTCTGCTGTCTTTTCCAGCTACCAGGTCTCCGGCGAGAGCGATCACTGCGAAACTCAACCCGACGGCACAGAAACGGTCCGAGAAGACTCAAGAACATCTTGGAATCCTTCCCGCTTTGTCCGCCACGAGGAGGGGTACAACCAGTCTGTACATACACACCATCTCGAGATCCTCTGGACAGATGTTCTAATCTTCAGACTCTCGAAAACTACCCACCAGTCCGTGTTTCCGTATCTGGGCCTCTGGACTTTAGTACCTTGACCCTTGCATCTACTGCAGATCATCGTTCCGGAACGGGTAACCTAACGAAGCTACAAACCTCTGAACCGAGTCGCTGACTGCTTGGAGCTCTTTGAGAGTTTACTTCCGCGACTATTCGCATTGCGTCTCCAACAAGTTATACAAGACGTCCACGCTGAAGGCCCGTTGAACGATAGCGTTGCAAAACAGTCACAAAAATGGTCCACTTGTTCCATAGATCAAGACACCATACCAAGCACTCGGAACCAAAACTGAAACCACTTCAAGAGTCAACACCGCTGCAAAAGGATCCCGTTGTTGCCCCTGATCGCATTGTTCATGATGCTACCAGGAACTCCAATCCCGGGAATCCAATTATGAGCAGCATGCCTGCATCCGAGGAAGACTTCCCAGATTTCCCAGAGCCTGAGGTAGCTGCGATACCACTCGATGGCAAGCGCGGTTCAGAGATTCACTACACATATTACCCTGCCTCTTCATCGAAACTCAGTCATCCAAATCCTTTTGCACAGTCCCTCATTATCTTCCTCAATGGGTTAATGTTACCCAGAAGCTCGTGGGATCGGAGCATACATGCATTTCTCGAAAAACGAGTCGTTGCAGGTTTACCATATCCTGCTCTGCTGAGCTATGATCGCTTTGGGCAAGGTGATTCAGATCGTGATCCCGACGATCAAGATCCCCCTCCAAGTCATGGACACGACGTAATGTCTGCGGTCCACGATCTCAGGCAACTCACATTCCAAATCTGGAAAGAGCACCTTGAAACATCCAACTCGCCACAGTTTCCTTGTCTAGTCTTTGTGTGTAACAGCATCGGCTGCGCTATTGCACGACTGTTCACGCAAACGTATCCAGGGACTGTGTGTGGCATGATGTTTCTCGATAGCATTATGGCGAATTCTGACTATACCGAGATGTGGCCGGACCCTGATGCACCTGGCTTCGATCCGCATACCTTGCCTGGGGATGTGACGGCAGACAACGTCAGAGATACAAGGGAAAAGTATAGGAAGATGTTCCATCCAGATGTCCCAAATATGGAAGGCTTGTCACGACGAAACCTGGCTAGGTTGTTACCCGCTGCCGACGGGCCCAAATTGGAGGGCTGGGGTGGTGAAGGGCCATATCTTACTGTGGTGGGCCATGACTGGGAGACTTTTGCCGAGCAATCCTGTAAGTGCCACACGATCCTGGAAGTCAGTCAAGCAAAGCGTATCACTCAGATGTGTTTGATTGCTAACATGTTCCCTCCTCAAGCTAACTTTCCAAACAAAGATCAAGGCTCTCTACACACTCCGAAAGTTCTAACCATGACATACGCCAATCCGGCTTGGCAATCTTACAACTCGAACCTCACGCATATCACGGACAGGGGGAAAGCTATCGGTCCGCTCATAGCACTTAACTGCGGACATTTCATCCAAAAGGACAGCCCGAAATTCGTGAGCGAAGAATTGGTCTCACTGCTTGATCGTGTCGTCAATCGAGTCGAGCAGGTCAGCGAACGAGTGAGCAGCTCAAGGTAGCAACCTCAATCAACTAGCACTAACATCGTATCCAGACACCAGAGATTAGAAGAGAAATGATCCGACATAGTACAGATTATGGCTTTCATAAACAAAGCCCTGATGAGATGCGATACGGTGGCGAGATTTGATACGCGCGACTCTAGAGTGAAGGTAATAGCATATACAGATACGGCACATGTACATCGTGCGTGGAAGTGGCGTCGGGCTGAGCGATCGGTAAGCTGCACTAGGATTTTAGCGTGATGTCCGAGCTTCCCCGGATTATCAATTCATATGGTGTATGGAACTTTCTTTCCTATGCGCCAGAGTACACAGACCTCTATATAACTCTTCAACCCTACGCGACCACCCCCAAGCCCTGTCAAGCACTATCCACTACCGATCCACCATGGAAGCTCCTGTTGTGAAGTTCAAGAAACGAGGCGCGAAAGCTGCTCCTCGCAAAGCTGCACCACCGCCACCACGCTCAGACTCGGATAACACTTCAGACTCAGAGGCAGAAGGCGAGGATGGTCGCGTAGTAAAACGTCGCAAAACCAACAGTAGCGCTCTGAAAGCATCGACTGCAGACCAGAAGCCTAGTACAACAGGGCTGGAAGGTACAACGCAATACGAGGCCAATCGCTCCGCGACAATAGAGGCGAGCAACGACGCAACCAAGCTGTCGAACTGGTTCGAAGGCGACGACGATTTGAACTCGAAAGCCCTCCTTGGCAGTACACGTGCGAAACCCACCACAACCTTTATTGAGAAGAATCCCGACGCGCCCGCACGGCAAGTCGGCCCTCAAAAATCCTCTTCCAACGTTCGAACGATCACAGTCACCGATTATACACCAGATGTCTGCAAAGACTACAAACAAACGGGCTTCTGCGGCTTTGGTGATAACTGCAAATTTCTACACGCTCGAGAAGACTACGCCGCAGGCTGGAAGTTGGACCGCGAATGGGAAATGTCAACAAAAGGCAAGAAGCCAGGTGGTACAATTGTCGCATCAGCGAATCGCGACGAAAAGGAGAGAGATGAAGACGGTGTGGATCTGGCATTGCTGGAGAAGATACCATTCGCGTGCCTCATTTGCAAAAAGCCCTACAAGAGCCCAATAATCACGAAATGCGGACACTACTTTTGCGAAGCCTGTGCCCTGAAGCGCTACCGGAAGGATCCAACGTGCGCAGCATGTAATGCGAAGACGTATGGAGTGTTCAATGGGGCGAAGAATTTGCAGAGGCTATTAGAGAAAAAGCAAAAATGGGAGGACAAGAAGAAAGCAGAAGCTGAGGCCGCGGAGAAGGAAGAGGAAGGGACATGAACATTCTACGGCATGATCGGATGAGAGACTACTCACTCAAATAATATTATACCCATCAATATGTCACCAGAATTTTTATGAAGTGTATTTCTGCTGGTCTCATGCCAACTCTACACTGCGTGATGAGTTGACTTTTTGAGATGTACGAAGCTCTGATATCCAACTGAACCAACTGAACTTAGCGAAACGCATCCTTTTGAATTATATCGTATGGTTTCCGTGATGGCACCGTTCATGGCACTCAATGGCAGGTCACGAGACCACGCGTTCGATGTTGAAGTTAGCACTAGCGTCGCCGTTAGTACGTGGGGTTACCGCCCGGGTGATTTAAGTAACTCACCCACACCTCAGAGTCATTGTGACCACCAGTATCATTTCATTATCCAGATCTTGGCGCCAACATGGCTTCGATATGTCGTGCAAGGCTACTGTCCGATCTCAGCGGTCTAACAGTTTGCGACCGGGAAGCGACATCCGCAGATGGAAGACTGTGCGCGTTCCATTCTCGTCAATGTCAAGGTGGGTGCTTCGCCAGCTGTAAACAATATTGGACTATCCTTGGAGAAGCACTTTTGCTTACTTGGCGAAACTTCCGCTGATTGTATACAGCGTTGTATCGAGGATACAAGAAACGAAATGCAGAACTCGATTTGATGCCCAGTCAATTGCCAGCATATCTTGCAAGCAAGAAGTCTTCGATAGCTTCTCAAGATTTCTCAGACGTCGATAATGAAGCTACACTGAAGATTGTGCACGATCATCTGTTCAAAACTTATCAGTTACTTGACAGGGTAATCCGGGCTCGTAAGCTGCATCACAGCCATTTCTTTGCCATTGATAACGACTATGGGCACCAAAAGTATCTCGACAAGCTACAGAGCGACAGACAGACCATGCTGAAAGCTCTAGAAAAGCTTGGGAAGCGTGCTGCTGTCGTCATGTACGAGCGGAAACAGTGGTTCGACTGGGTCAAAGAAACCCAGGAAGAAGAAGAGAAACGAGGCGAGACCGAAACCAAGAAAGTCAAACTCGAATCTTTATTGTTCCAGCGTCATCAGAAAGAGCTTAAGCGTCAGCAACGTGAGATGAAAACCAAGGAATTCAAGAAGCGACAAGAGCAATACCTGGACGCCACTTACAGCCAACGCTTATCGGAAATGTCAGAAGAAGAACAAGACGACTGGGACCCTATCAAGGATGTATATGGCTACGAACGAGACAACTACGTCCAGCTTATAAAGTATTTTCTCATGCTTCAGGACCAAGAACCCAACAACGTCGGCGAGAATGCAGTCACTGAGGACATTGTTACTCAATTTGACGGCACCGCCGGATCGGGGTCTCCAGCTAAGGCGCTGTCCAAGAGCGCGAAGAAAAGGGCCAAGAAGGTCAACGCGGAGACCAAGAAACTGGCAGATCCGTCTTCGCAGACTAAGGAGGGCAGAGGGGCCAATGTCATTGAGATGGAAACCAGGGCGGAAATGCGAGAACGACTTTGCAAACCTGTCAAGTTCGAGAGAGCAACTGGCTGGTATGCAACTGGTGTTGGCGCCAATGGCTACGACACGCAAACCCCTATCATCCCTGATAACGAAGTCGAGCAGCTATTGGATGAAGTCGCTGAAATCAAAAACTTTCTCTTCTGTCGACTTCTACTCACCCAGTTGACTTTGCTTCCAGCTGCTCTCAAGGCTGAAAGCATCGAAGAATTCATTGGGGAAGTGGAAGTCACTCGCGAGCATCTCCGCGACCTTTGCCTGAAACTGGAGCGGCCAGTACTACAAGACGTTCGTGATGCTTGTGCTGACTTCATCCGTGAGAGAGATGGCGTCGAGGACCTGGAGGAACCGGGGGTTAAAACTCAAGACGTGGACGAATACCCAGACAGGTATAAGACTCCTAAGAAATACCGTCTACGATTCAAGAAAGGCGCCATGCCTGACAAGTACCAAACAAAGCGCGAGAAATCCGCGAAGAAGAATGCCAACAAGAAGCAACCAGATCTGTTCAAAGGGGAGGAGGACGGTATCTTGGACTTCGGTCAAGTTACCGACGAAAGCCAGTACGCTCGGAAACGAACTCGCATCAAGATTTGTGGACGATACATGTACAACTACCCTAGCGAGAAGGCTCTCACTCGTGGCGGCTGGTTCCACTTCGCGCTCATAGCGAAGGACTCCGATCTCTTTGATGCGGTTGAGCTTTGCCGTAACTGGAACGAGTTTTTCGAGCTCAACATTCTGTGTCTGTACCACTATTTCCCAGCACCAAAGTGGACCAGATTTATTGGCGACTTACCACGACAACAACTGTTACAACTTGGTTTCATCCCGTATTTCCACGGCGACAAAGCAGAGAAAGTCACAAACTATTTCCAGACCGGAAGCCGTGGTATGGCGCGACGCGCACATCAACATACAGAGATGAGAAATTTCATCTGCGGTCACATCAAGCGCGATGATCCTGTTAGTCGCAGATTCATTCAGTACCTTGCAATGGAGACGTGGGAGCTCCGAGCTCTTGTACGCGATGCCAAGACAGGTCGCGTCCTCATATCGCCACCAGAAGAAGAACTCTGGCTTGTTCGTGAGAAGAGTGGATGGGGTAGAGCGAGCAGGAACGAATACGACGTTGTTGGCGAAGTTGGTCCAGCATTCTTTGAGCAGATGGACCGGTCTCGCAAATGGCACTTTGGGTTCGTGGAGTATTACGATGTTTACATCTGGGACAGCAGTCCAGGTCGCTCTTTCTTCATACTGCAGAGGAAAATTGAGGAGGTAAACATCCGATTCTTGTTATCAGAGCACGACGAACTAATTGGATAAAGGTGCTTACGCGTGCCATGAGAGTCCGAGAACTAAAGGACATGTTTTCAACAGCTGGCCCTATTCTTAAAACATTAACCAAAGACCCACTCACGGAACGTGTACGAAGCATCAAGCCAGATGAGAGTGCAGAAAGTATCTGGGATGGTCTCGACAAGAATGCTCGCGCATGGTCGTGGTCGCCACAAGAAGGATTTGGCAAGGAGGGATTTGAGGACAGCTACAAATACACCGAAGCTGACGAGCTGGAAGACGCGATATTGTTCCCGCTCGAGAACACCGGACTGCTGCCGAATGACCTCTATCACCACATACCAAGCGCCATGGAGATGTTTGAGAAAGACCCACTCGACATCCGCAGGTTTGCGGCAGATTTGGATACAGACGACGACCCTGAAACCTCAGAAGGAGAAGACCTGGGCGAAGTTGATGACGATGGTGACTCTGACTGGTCGACAGATGCGTCCGACGAAGGTGGCGAGTTTGTTCTGCGAAGCGAACTTCAGCCTGGAGAGAGTGAAGATGCCCACGAAGCAAACACCATCCTCAGTGCGCAGTTCAAGTCGTTTCTATTTTTGGAACCCGACTACTTTCTACCCATTCTGCATGAGCCTGCTTCGGAGCGAGCGAAGGTTTTACCCAAATCAGTCCGTACCAACCCTGAAGAGCTGATGTGGGCCTGCCGATATGCTTTGAGGTGCCAGCAGAAGTACGATACCAGCAACTTTGGTATGGAGACTGATTTCTTCCGTCACATTGATCGACAGAAAAGTAAAGGTAAGTAGAAGCCCCGACGTACATCACGCGTACCAAAGCTAAAGGTCGTAGTGTTCAAGCAGAGCTTCCATCTTGGAGATGCCGAGCCTGATGCACTCCCACGCTATGTGGAGCACAAGTTTATGGTCGACGCCATGGACGACTTCATCATGTCCCGAGGCATCGATCCAGGGCCTTTTGAGCTCTGTCAGTTCATGCATATGGCCGACATGTTTCGGGAAGAACGTCGCGTTGTCGACGATGCATTCAAGGCATATGCAGCCATTGCAGTCTTCTTCGAAGGCGATGCGTTCCTCGCATCCGAGTATGGCGAACCGTGGAGAGACACAAAATTGCTTAATCAAGCGGAGCGAGCGAGGCACGTCCCTGATCGCCGAACGCATATGAGTAACAAGTCCATGCCGAAGCAACATTGGGAAGAATGGGACAGACTTTTGAAGTCTAACGGTCGACGTTCCGGCGATGTTGTTGACGACATTTACCCTATGGAGTGGCGCAAGGCTCTGAGACCTATCATTGTCAAACGTAAGTGACGTCCATATTCTCCGGTCGGGTCTATATACTCGAACCGGGTTCGCGACGCTGCACCATGCACATCATTACGCATTTCCTGACACACCATAGTATTCAAAGCTGGTGTAATTTGCAGCTCATACGGTGGCTCAGCTGCAGGTATTGCCATCGCACACGCTGAGCCTTCTCGTAATATGGATATGTACATAGACTACCGCGTTGGCATTCCGCTGGCAAAGATAGTATCGCACCTCAGGGACCCAACTCCTCGGGATCGAAACTACATCATCGAAGAGGTCCAGCGCTTCCGGTCTAAGCACACCAACGCCAAATTCTCGGTCCTACGGTTATGGTCTGCACCACACTTTTACCCACTCATGCTCGGGATCGACAAGCGTCCGATGTGCAGTTTCCTAGACGATAGAGGCAGGTGCTGGGAGTGGAAGTTCATTCCCAAGGACATGCCATATAGTGAGTGGAGTGTACACCAGCAGTTGATGCTCAGGCTGCAGCCGTATGAGTATGTGTGGGGCAGGCAAGTTTTTGTCGCGAAGGACTTGATTGTTGTTTTGGGCAAAGACGAGAAGGATCTCAGGCGGCTGAGTGAGGGTGTGACATGGCTTGTTCAGACGAAGCCCTGGAGGTTGGAGATTGACTTTTGGAGGAGCTTTGTCAACGTTGGAGAGGAGTTCTTGGAGAGGCTGGATCCGGCTTGGTTGAATTGAATTGCTGGACGTATGGAATGATTTGTTGAACACGCCCACTGTTTTTGCAACAGCAAGACAAGTACATAAGGTAGCTAATTGTGACACTTGTGCAGTATCGACACTCCTGTCTGCTCCGTTGAACGCACTACCGATATCCGCAGGTACAGGGCTATTCTCCTTATCTCACTGACCTCTCGCATATCTACAAGTTTGCATTTAGTGACGCGATTTAGCCCCAGCCTCAGTCTATGTTTCTTTCACATGACATTCAAGCCTTTAAACTCTGCAGAAGGTGATCGTTTCACATGCAACTATTTTTTTCACCAGCACGTGGGAGTAGCATCTAGTAAGCCTCTGCGTCTCTGAGGTTGTACTTCTCATGTTGCAGGGAGTCAGGGACGGCTGCATACAAGCGTACATCTCTCGTGACTCGCGAGTCCCAGGAGGCACTTGAGCCATCTTCTGCTATTAACAAAGAAACAAGAAACAAGACAATAACAGTCTCTCTACGGTACAAACTACTTAGGTGACATCAGTATGATTAGACTGAGCTGTCGTATCCGGTTATCGTGCTACACAGCAGCGTGCGTGCGTACATGTGAAGGCTTGGCATTTTGGGCGGCGGCAGACTTCCGCGATGGCCGGCACCGTTGCAGATCGGTGCAGCATCCCTCGTGGCCAGACCGGGAGACCAGAACAGGCAACCCAGCAGGCAGGTGATTGCGACAGGACCGCAGCTGTGGTGCAAGGTGAATCCAATGGCAGGACACGTTGGGCCAGGGCAAAATACAAGTACGGGTGCGTAACACGCAGGAGCTGATGATGTTGGAACGCGTGTTGGCGGCGCTGGTAGGAGCAGATCTATGGAGACGCTTGCTTCTGGAACGACGAGCAGTTCTAATCTGCACCTGTGAGCCCCACCAACGCGGCAAGCGAAGCTACAAGCGAAGCTGCAAGCGGGTTGGCGCGCATCAAGATAGAGACGATTGTGACCGCAAGTCGAGCGAGCCCCTCCGGACTCGAGGGCCGCAGAGTTTTTGCTTTGCGCAGGCGATTACTCTGCCTCGATACTCGATACCCGATACTCGCATACCGTGCGGTTTGCCGTCAACCTCGTGTCCATCGCCGCGTCCAGCCGTCGCTCCTGAGGCCGCAGACGGGCAAGTCCGGTGACCGTTGGCTCTTCCAATCGACAGCGTTAAGTTCCGAATGCGTCACTCCCCAGCGCCAGGTACGCTTCGACTGAACCATGGCAGCGCAGGCTGCCCTTCGCCGTGAGACAACTGACAGGCTGCGCCCAGGTGTCGCAAAGTATATTCCTAATTCATCCACTGTCACCTGAAGACTGTGCTGCCGGCGCGCACTCGTGACAGTGCACGGAATCACCCGGCGACGGCAGAGGCTGCACTCCCAGGACGTCCATGCACCTTCACGCCGCTCCGAGCCTGGCGGCCGAGGTCCCAGGCTTCTCACAGGAGCAATTGGACCGGCTAGCGCACAGCGTCGAGCTGAGGCGCCAGCAGCTCGAGGAGGACATCAACGCCTACATCAGGCGCAAGCAGGACGAGTTGCGCCAGTATGAGCAAGAGGTATGCACTTGACACCCACCGCGCCGCACCGCACGCATTCCTGCACCCGCACCCACGCTTCCGGGAGTCTTGGGCACCACTAACCCGGCCTAGCTTGTAGAGCAGCAACGTTCAATGGAACGCGACGAGGACCCTGCGGCTGCTTCAAGACGCTCCAGCGCAGAGTCATCGGGTAAAACCGAGGACAGTGCCACCGAGTCCGAGCAGCCCCAGCAGCCCCAGCAGCCCCAGCAGCCCCAGCAGCCCTCAGCAGCGCCCGAGGAGCTGAAGAAGCAGAAGAAGCACGGCCGCGTCCACAAGCGCGAGAAAGAGCTCTATGGCCTAGTCACGCCTGTCTTTCTGCCGCTGCTCGACGCGCGCGAGTCGACGTCGCCCACCAAGAAAGAGAAGAAGGCCTCGAGGCAAGCAAAGGGCGCAGACGCCAGCGCCAGCTCCAGCACCGCGCCCTTGACAGCTGGAGGAGACGCTCGAACGACCGGCTACGACCACAAGTCACAGAAAGAGGCAAACGACTTGTGCGACAAGATGCCTGGGGAGACGCTGAAAGAGCGCTCGGCGTCTGATCCAGTCATCAAGTCACGGCGATCATCCATACGAAAGAAGTCGGCTCTGCGCCATAGCAGCACGCCGAGGAACCGGAAGCGAGTCAGTCTGGTCATCGACGACCAGGTCGTGCTCCCTTCAGATATGATCCAGGAACCAGCCCTCACCTCGCCTGGCAGCGAGACAACTTCGGCGACAAACTCGACCGCCTCGCTCGACGAAATGATCGACCCCCGATTAACCAACAACGATGCGCCTGTCTACATCGAACACCACGACGCCATCCACCACAGCCTGCCCCTCACCATGACGCAACCCAAAACCTCGCCCATAAAGTCCACGGCACCGCCCTTTTCCAACCCAACACCCGTCGTCACCGAAGCCGCACACTCGCCTCCAGACACTCCCTCACCAGCCCTTCGCTCGCCAACGACCGCATACGCACCTCCTTCTTACGCAACACGCTCCTTCCTCGACCCCCCACCAGAGCACATGCATATCGAAGACTTCCCCTCCATCCCCTCCACTGCCGGCCCCGACCCTATATATCCTTCGTCCCCCTCCGATCCCAATGATTCCGTCGTCGATGCGAGACACGAAGAAAACTTCAGCACCTACGTCGGCGGCATCTCTGGATCAGGCGTCGATGACGTGAACCAAGTCGGCAGTGTCGGGTATCCCAGTAGTTTGGGTGCAAGCTATCTGGAAAGTTACATGCAAAGCCGACCGTTGAGCGTGAGGATGGCAGCGGCGGAGCGAGAAGGTGATGCAGCGGAACTGGGGAGGCTAAGAGGCTTGGAAGAGAGGAGATTGCAGAGAGAAAAGCAGGAGAAAATGTCAAAGGAGAAAGAGAGGATTCAAGAAGAAGACTGGGATGTTGACGTCGGAAAGGGGAAAGATGGAGATGACGATGACTTCATGGGGAGTATGGATGATTTTTAAACAAAGGTTGTATTGAGGTCGATCGATCGATCTCTGGAAGGTTAGGTATTGGGGTTCTAGGATGGATGTGGCTGTTTTGGATGTCTGACGAGATTCACCGACGCAGAGAGCATTCGATATACTCAAGAGATCAAGACGGCGTTTGACTTAGACCGTGGCCCGAGGCCAACATGGCATTGTATATAGTTGGAAATGTGCTTGTATGTATGTATGATGTGTGGACAGCGAATCTATTTTCGACCTACTTATCGGAGCTTCCTCGATGGACGGTTCGGGGCTGGCCGCAATTTGCATATTCGAAAGTCAAGTCTATCCCTGTGTGACGTGTGAGTTGTACCGAAAATGCTTTTGCGGTCCTGCTTCATCTTATGCGGTGTTGTGGAGAGGGGAAGGGAAGGGAAGCGATGTACTCAAGGATCCCAGTGCTACCATCTATGTTGTTGTGAGTGTCTCAGTGAAAGCACTGTGGATGTGGCGTCATGGTCAGCGTTGATAGCTGCCAGACCACCTTGTGACATGCGTCGCATGGACTTCAGATGACGAACAAGACAATCCTTGCTTTTTCGATTGAGTACCAATTTGTTTCGCAACATGTAATTGTTGTCGCTGTAGATGTGCTTTGTTCTTCATATATCAATATGAGTCGACAGTTGTGACTTGTTCGCCCCTTTTGCGTGCAGGCATCATGTCTGTTGATTATTGACTGGCGTGTTTGGCGGGGTGCCTCGACTGCGGTTCACGGCTGCTGTGGTCAGCCCAATCGCGTACACAACTGTGCCTCTCGGCGCATCTCAAATGAGGGGCACGACGCGGTCGACTACAACCGTCGACGTAGTTCATGTCTACTCCCCAATGGTGCACCTCGCTTCACTGGCCGACGTGCATCGTGGACCAATCAAAACAAACAACGCGCCTTCACCGTTGTCAGTGTTTGGGCCTAGTCAACCGCACAGACGCTCTCCCAATCTCGTTCCTGCACAACGCTCCCGCTTCCAGCTGCTGCGCATCCGCCCACCTCTTCTCTCCGTCATTCTCTTCGCGCCCCCGTGGCCTTTCTTTTGTTCTTCTACCCTCTGTGCAGTTTGTAGGCGCTGGCGACGGCGATGCACCCGTGTAACCCTGTAGTGTGCCAGTAGCCGCTGCGTGTTCCCCTACCCTTCACGCGTCGCCAACCATTGACCCCCCCTCTCTGGGCGCGCATTTCGGGCCCGGCCTCGACATTGACAGAGCGACACGCACGGTCGCTTTGTCTGTGACTGCCGCCTTCACAAACGTCTCCTGCCGGATTCACCTTTACACTTTTATACTCTTCTAATACCGAATTTGGGCGATGGAACAGTGAGCGCCGAGCCTGCGCATCACAACATGGCGACAACCGCAAATCCACCGCCAGGCGCGCTGGTGGTGGAAGACTACAGCACGCTAGACCCCTTTACCACGCAAGACGGCCACAGGCAACGATACTCGGCCTTCGACAACTCGCAGTTCTCCCTGTACCTCAACGGCTCTCCAGTGCAGGCCAAGCGTGCCCTCGAGGCGCATCTTGCAGAGACTACCCGCCGACTCCAGGAGACATCACACCTGGGCAATGCGCTCGTCCAGCAGCGCAAGGAGCTGGAAGAGCGGCTAAAGGAGGTCGATGGACAGCAGACAGACAACGACATTGGGCCAGAGCTGCGCCAGCGGCTGGCCGAGCTTGAAAAAGAGTTCAATGAGGTTGGGAGGGAAACGGCGCGCGCGTTCCTTCCCAAGTCCCGCGTCCCGAGTGGCGAGTCAGATCCCAATGGTGGTTCGGTGTATTCCAGCGAGGCTATGCACTCACCCAGCAAAGTCAGCGTTCCGTCTCGCAAACAGAGAAACCAGCAGCCGAGCAGGATCAACGACATTCATTTGGCGACTGAGATCTCTACATCTCTGTTATCGCAGTTGAAGGAGCTGCAGGCAGTCTTGCTAGAGAAGGACGAGGCTCTCAAGGAAGCCGATCTGGATAGATCGCAGCTGGAAATCGAGGTGGAAGGCCTCTCTCAGCGCTTGCGCACCCTGGATGAGAGCGATTCGCGCCTGAAGGATGTCAACTGGAGTTTAGAAACTCAAGTGCGCGAGTTCGAAGCACAATCCAAGTCGGCGGTTGACAAAGAGCATCGTCTCAACCATGTCCTCAACTTGGCGAAATCTGAGAAATCGGCTCTGGAACGAGAGTTTGAGGAGCTCAAGGGCATGTACGCAAAACTCAACGATGATCACATCAACAAGACAAAGCAGCACGAGACAGAACTATCTGGTCTGCGACGCAATGTGACTATGGGAGAGTCTGAGAGGAACGCTCTGCAACGCAAAGTGGAGGAGCTTTCGACGCAAAACCAGGAGCTAGCTAAAGCTGTCGCCTATCGAATGAGGGGCGATGAGCATAACTCACCTGAGGAAGCATCTCCAGACGAAAGTTTCCATGAGGGAGAGAGCTTGACCCCAGAGCACTCTCCTCCACCTTCTCCAAGCAAGGCTACACCACGCCACGGCCAGCTCGAATCCGAGACCTTGAAGCATTCACTCCAGCATGCCCATCGCATGATCCAACAGCTCAAAAATAACATCCATCGCGAGAAGACCGAAAAGATCGAGTTGAAGCGTATGCTTCAAGACGCTCGCGATGAAATCGAGACCAACCGCAACGAGTCCAAGGGTCCTGGAAGTGCAAGCAAGCGGAAGAAGGCTGAAAAGGACGTGTTTAAGAAACCAGCCCGGCCCGACCGTCTGGGAGCTTTGAGGCAAGGCAAGCAGGAAGTTGTTATGGAGCTTGACGACGACGAGTGGGAAGAGCAAGACATTATTCCATCGCCAAGCAAGCCTCAGAGACCCCATCAATCAATTCCTGGAGCGTTCAATAGTGGCTACACTTCTCTTGCGGAGACCAGCGCTAACGAAGGGTTCGAGACTGCCAACGAGGTTTCTGATGCTGATTTCGAGACTGCCAACGACAACGACGGAACTACAACAGAAACCGACGCCTTCCAGACTGGTGCTGAGACCCTTGACGGCGAGAGCAGTGACGAGATGACGGAGACTGAGATGGGATCGACCTCTGGGACTATTAGGAACAGGTCACCCATCGTACGACGAAGCCAGAGCTACCGTGACATGTATGAAAGCACTGCATCAAACTCGGACTACGATTCGGAGCGGGACACTCGAACTCTGGGACATAACCGCAATTCGTCATCCAGGTTCCTGCGCCCGGGTAGCTCTCGCAAGGCAACTCCACGTGGAAGTCTTCAGGATATTTTCCATCATGGAACACCACCAATGACAATGGATTCTCCTGCTAGCAACAGCAACCGCAGCACTCCAGCCCAAGGCAGGAGTCTGTTTGCCGAGTTGGATGGTCTGAGTGGAGGGGAGGATACAGACAGTGCTGCCGAGGGCACCCCAAGTCGGTCAAGCATGCTTTCTCCTGACTCTTCGCCTGAAAAGGGTGTGCTCGGAAGATCACCTCTCCAGCGTACTCTACCCATGGTGGCTATGGTGGATTGCAGCACGATGACAGAGTCAGCCGTACCGCAACACATGAGTGTGTCTTCCATCCACAACATACATGATGTTGCACCACATGTGCCTGCACCAACTGCTTTGCACCTTTCGTCGCTTGTCAGCCAGGGTACAACCCCACAAGCGTCATTACCACAACAGCTTCAGCTCTCGACGCACGCCTCACACCACACAGAGCCGAAGCTTGTAGTACCCCCATCTCTCAACCTCTCCACTGTCTCTGGACACGCTACCTCTCCTCAGACCCCTGCCAACGTGCCCTTGGCCATATCTTCCATGTCTGCCCACGACACGTCACCGCGGATCCCTGCAGCGCCGCCCCTGGGTATTTCATTCATGGAGCCTCACCACAGCCAACACACCTCACCTCAGTCTCCGCTTATCCCCGCTTTTAATCTTTCTTCGGTAACAGCTCATGGCACATCCCCACGTGCTGCTCCCCTGCCCGTCTTGGGTGTTTCCTCCGTCTCCGGCCACACTACGGTCCCCCAGTCTGCGCCCGCACCAAGCTTCAACATCTCTACAGTCTCTGGTCATGAGACTGAGCCAAGGGCTGTGCCCGCACCGTCCTTCAACATGTCTACGGTTTCTGGACACATGACAGAACCAAGAGATGTTCCTCGTCAAGCATTCGCCATGTCTTCGGTCTCCGGACATACAACCGAGCCTCAAGAAGTACCACGCCAAGCTTACGGCATCTCTTCAGTCTCTGGACATGCCAGTGAGCCTCGAGATGCTCCACGTCAAGTGTTCGATATGTCCTCAGTGTCCGGCCATGCGACCGAACCCCAGCATGCACAGGTAGCGCCCCTCAACCTGTCAGACTTCTCATCGCACAGCACTGCACCTGTTGAGCCTACAGTCGCGAAGGCCATACCTCAATCTTTCGGTATGTCAACAACAGCACACCAGAGTACTGAGCCTAGTGAGGGTCGCTTTTTGGAGGCTTTGGCTCCTGTGACTTTGCTCGCGTCCGGCATTGCCGCTTCTGAGATGACTGAGCCCAGGGAAGCATCCAGATCGGTAAATGCACCTCACGAGGTTGCTGCAGTTCGTAATGATCGGGGTGTCGATACCAAGGAGGCAGCAAGGCAAACTCCACTGCAACTGTCGAGTTTCTCAGCACGCTCGACTGAGCCTACTGATGTTCCTCGTGCTCCATTGTCAACATTTTCGACAATGTCTTCTCAGGCAACGGAACCATATCAGCCAAAGCCAGTTACTCATCAGCTCTCTGTACACTCATCTCAGGTAACAGAGCCTTTTGCGCCAAAGCCAGCTGTCTGCCAGTTGTCGCTCCACTCAGCGCAGGCAACGGAGCCATGGACACCCAGACAAGCCGTCCATCAATTCTCGATGCACTCTTCCCAGACAACAGAACCATTTGCCCCTAAGCGGATGGCCCACCAATTCTCTGCACATTCTGCACAGACAACAGAACCTGTATCACCTCGTCAACAGATCTTGCAAGTGTCAAATTTCGCCTCGAATGCGACCGACCCTGTGGTTCCCAAGCCGCAGTCTTTGCAGGTTTCGTCTTTTGCCTCAAAGACAACTGCGCCAGTAATACCCAAGCCGCAGTCACTGCAGCTTTCATGGTTCACGTCCGAGGCCACTGAGCCGCTGACACCGAAGCCGGTAGTTCAGAAGCTCTCCACTGTGTCCTTCCAGGCGTCAGAACCGGTTGTTGCTTCAAGGGCAGCGCTCCCAGTCATCTCAACAATGTCTTCCCAGGCTACAGCGCCCGTCCAACCAAAGGGAGTACCGTCAGGATTCTCTATGTTCTCGTCGCAGACCACTGAGCCT
Source organism: Neodidymelliopsis sp. IMI 364377 (assembly GCA_027946375.1). NCBI lineage: Eukaryota > Fungi > Ascomycota > Dothideomycetes > Pleosporales > Didymellaceae > Neodidymelliopsis > Neodidymelliopsis sp. IMI 364377. The sequence continues at coordinate 83,191 of JAPEUT010000009.1, read as the reverse complement.
GTGGAACCCCGCAGGCAGGCTTTGCCTGTAGTTTCGCTTGTTACTGGTCAACACACCGAACCCTTCCACCCGACCACAGCCTCGCCGAATTTCTCAGATGTCAGGACACTGCAAAACACCGAACCCGAGTCTCCTACGGTGCCTTCATTCTTCCCTACTCCAAGTAGACCATCAACAGCGGACCATGTTGTTGCTCCATCTCAACCACTGTCTTTGTCGACTTTGCACACACAACACACGGAGCCACAGATACCCTCAAGGCCTGTGACTGCACACCGGACGGAACCTGAGTCGAAGAAGCTTGGCTTTTTCGATTCGATGCTTCAACGGCAGATATGGGGTGATGCTAAGGAGACGGAACCAGAGCCAGCTCCTGTGAATGATAAGGCTCTGACACCAATCAGTTCTAAAGCCGTGCAGAAGGCCTCGCGTACAGCTATGGCCGACGGTGGTACTCAAACCATGGTCTCGGCTGAGCAGATTGATAAGCTGTTGCTTGCTCGCAGTAATAGGTACTCTGGTACCATTGATACTGCTGGTGTCGAGAAGTCTCTCTCACCGCCAGCTTCGCCAAGTCGAAGGCACTCTAACGACCGCATTCCCCGACGCCCCGGTAGTTCAGGCAGTATTCGCTCTCGTGCTCCTTCTCCACCACCTCTACCAGCCGATCACAAACAGGTTATCGCTGCTGCTGCCCTCAAGCAACCTCTACTATCGCCGGCACTCGGAACTGGAACGATGGGCCCACCCGTCGCGCCAGCTTCAGCCTACAAGAAGCCTTCAACACCGTCACTCAAGACCGGTACAGCAACATTGACGCCCAAGACTGGCGGTACTACGCCACGCGCTCGTCGTCAATCCCACCGCAGTGATGCTCGTAGTGGAGCCTCGTCACCGATTAGCCGTCGTTCATCTCTGTCTTCGTTCACGTCTGAGGTCGACCAACGCTTTAACATCGCAGGCGGGCCATCCTTCGCTCCTCCAGGTATGCTCCCTGGTGCCACAGACCCTCGTATGATCCAGGCGATCACCCAGACTATGATCGGTGAATACCTGTGGAAGTACACCCGCAAAACCATGGGAGGTGGAATGTCCGACACCCGTCATCGACGATTCTTCTGGATCCATCCCTACACAAGGACCTTGTACTGGAGCGATACGGACCCCCAGACAGCTGGAAAGACTGAACTCAAAGCCAAGAGTGTAGCGATTGAATCTGTCCAAGAGGTTGAAGATCTTAATCCTATGCCTCCTGGTCTTCACCAGAAGAGTTTGCTTGTTTTCACCCCTGGTCGCTCAATCAAGTTCACCGCAGCAACGGGCCAGCGTCATGAGACATGGTACAACGCACTCAACTATCTGTGTCAACGGGTGGAAGAAGGCGATCAGTCCGAGCAGAAGCCATCTCCTGCCTCCAACGAGATCCAGGATGAGTTCAACGCTGGCTACCGAAGCGCATCGCGCGCTACAGGCCGGTCGAGAGCGTCGATGTCGTCTCGCGTCAGTCGACACACGGCTACCAGCCGAGATGAAGTTCCTACACTTCGCCAGCACCACGTTACGCCACAACGTGCAGCTTCCACTGAGCCTGGCCAAGGTTCTATCACCAATCGCTTCAGCAGTATGCTACGACCGAACTCTGCGATGCGAGGGTCCTTCTCGAGCCGCCGAAGCAGGATCAGCGAAAACACGTTCGAGGAACCTAGCGCTGCCACGATGGAACTGAGCCGTGACATTCACGAGCATGTCGAGCGCGACATCGAGGGGATGGTCAACGTGCGGGCTTGCTGCGAAGGCAAACACGATGTCGGCCACCTTCATATGCACTCAATGAGGGGCAGTCGAAACAACGGCAGCAATACCCTGAATAACCGACCGTCTTTCATAGGCTCCCTGACCTCAAGGTCAAGCTCTCGCGCCGATACACGCGCCGAGTCACGCACCGAGTCGCGCACCGAATCACGCACCGAGTCACGCACGGAAGCTCGCAACGACCGTATACGACATCAAACAGACATGGAATCTGCCAACTTCAGCGCTGGTGGTTAACTTTTTCTACACTCAACTACCTTTCCAGCACACCTCTTGGTGTTTGTTGTACCAACATCCACACTCCATAGTCGTTTAATTTGACTGACAGTCTCCATTTCCTTAGTTATCAGTATCCGCAATCATCGCGAAATCCATTCTCTATTTCCTATGTGTTTTTCCATCAACGTTACTGCATTCGGATGTTGTCTTTTAGCTTGGATTCATTTGAAGCAGCAGATCAAAGTAGATTGTGATTGGAAGAATATCTGGACCTGGTGTTCAACAATCAAGCATCAGATAGTCGATTTGAGGAGCAAGATCGACTGGGGTTACAAGTGGCATACTGATATGCCGAGGAAGCGGACGTAATGACTCTTCTACAATAGATCGCACCTCTACACTCCGCTCCGAAGTTGTCGCACGCGTCTGTCTTTTACGCGCTGGTATTGTTGTTGCTTGGTTGCAGGTTGTCCGATAATGTCTTTCTATGCATAGCTCCGGCGCAAGTTGATCGTAGAAGGAAATCAAAGAATTATCCAAATTGAAAATGTCAGGTTTATGCAGTGACGTACTCTACCTGTAACATGTCAAGACAGTCTAGACCTCTGTGCATGAGCGTTCCCCACAGCAACGCGCGAATTGAAGGAAGGAACTCTATGCGCACCTGGCTAATGCCAAGACATTTCTGCCAGCGGTGAACGTCACCGCTCGTCGCAAACGCCAAACTTTTGCGATTCTGACGCGGTCAGCTCCAACACACACACAACTAGGGATACCATAAGCACCCTCAATTCGACGAGTAACCCATCTTCCTGTGACTGCAGGCAGCTTCCACAGTGACGAAACTCAAATCCTGCAACGCACGACCCGCTAAATAGCCCTCATATACCACAACACGACCTTGACGACATCCTCCATCGCGCACTTCAACCCAACTACCCTCTCACCGCACCTGCACCGACCCACCACACACCTCAATCATGGCGCGTAACTCAGAAAAAGCGCACTCGATGCTCTTCCGCTTCCGCGCAGCGCAAGCCGCCGAAGCAGGCATAATCGACATTTCGCGCACGCGGCGCCCTAAACTCATCACCTCGGTGACCTCAATCCCCGTGTGCGAAAAATGGCGTGGCCAAGTTCTCAAGGAAATCAGTCGCAAAGTAACCAAGATCCAGGACCAGGCTCTCAGCGACTACCAGATTCGGGACCTGAACGATGAGATTAATAAGGCGATGCGGGAGAAGCACATGTGGGAAAGCCAGATTCGAAATCTCGGTGGGCCAAACTACATGAGAGGCGGACGGGTGCTGGATGAGGAGGGGAGAGAAGTGCCGGGTGGTGGGAAAGGGTATAGGTATTTCGGGCGTGCGAAGGAGTTACCTGGTGTCAAAGAGCTATTTGAGCGGCAGCAGAGGCCGGAGGATGACGATGGGGCGAGACAGGGTGGGCAGAAGAGGAGCGAGCTTAGGCAGAGGGTGGATGCTGGGTACTATGGGTACAATCTCGATGAGGAGGATGGCACATTGCTCAAGTACGAAGAGGCGAAAGAGAAGGAAGCGTGGGATAACTTTATGGCGCTGGGCGACGATTTGACAAACAAACCTAGTAAGGTGCAGAGGGAGTGGGTTGAATTGCCAGGAGACGCCGGAGACGGGATGAGGTGGCGTGTGCCGACGCTGGAGGAGGTCAATGACGAGCTTGTTGAGCGACGGAGGAGGAAGCTGCTTGAGAAGCTGGGATAAATGATTCCAGTCATCGCTGTTCTGAGAGTGGGTAAACTCGGACAAATCAAGATTGAAAGCCCAATCACACTCGCCTTCGCTGATGGAGTTTCGGCGCTACATCGCGGATCAAATCATAAGCAAAAACAAATACCCACGTCGAACAATCGACAATCCGAAAAGCGCTTCTGTATCATCAAGTATCAGTATGGGTCAACTGGCAAGAGCCGGTATCTAGTCGAAACAAGTAATGTCATATCAACAATGTTGTCCTGCGCCATACATACTAAGTGACTATTCTCTCCTCCACGCATCTCATCAGGCTTGTACTTATCTCCTTCTAACCACAAAACCCCGTTCAATACGTACACCTCCCACAATACCCACAATCCACAGCAGAACAAGCTGTAAAATCCTTTCCCTCCCCATCGCTATCATCATCACTTCCCCAACCACCTCCATACCCGTCCTCATCCCCAGGCCAAGCCCCAAACCCCGTATCCTCGTCATCCAACGGCAATCTCCCACCACCCTCGCTCCTCATCGTCCACTCCTCGCTCAGCGTCACAGGCAGTGCATGTGCACCCTCACCAAATTGCCTTCTGATCTCCAACCGCTCCGCACCAGGACAATAGACCTCGAGCAACCCTGTGTCGTCCACTTTAGCTGCCTCAATGATTTTCCTGAGAAGCACGACGAGTTTGTCAATCGCTTGCTTGTTGTCCTTTTCCCAGAGTGCAATACGCGACCGGACGTCCTGGATCTGGATATCTTGGAACAGACCTGCGCCGTCGTGATATGCGACGATGAAGTTGGGGATCTGTTTGATCCAGAGCTGCGGATCGATGTCGTCCATGTTGATTAATTTGTGGTGTTTGCCGGAGCGTGTCTTGAGGTCGAAGATGGACGTTTGCGGGATGCGGGTGCCGGTGTGTTTGATTGTGAGTGGAGTTGCAGTGGTGGGGTGAGATGGGGAGATGGTGGTTCCTTGGAGGGCGCCGAGGAGGTGTTCCAAGGGTGATGAGGTGGGCGAGTCTGGTTTCTTAGTGGTCGCTGCTTTGGGGGTGTCATCGAAGTAGCCGTCACATTCAAATCGGACAAGACAATGTATGCCTCCGAGATCGTATTGCACCATTCGTTGGTGTGTCTCGGAGCCTTTGACTTCTTTTTGCCAGGTTGTGTATGCTTCGGGAAATGAGTGTCCAAAGCCACGCACACCTTCGATCAGTTCCTTGGGGTCATTTTCTTTGCGGATTAAGAACACAGTGTCGCCTACAACTTCTACGTTGAAGCGGAAAGCCTTGTCTATACCGCGTGCGAACCGAAGGAGGTTGCCCAACGTACTTCCGCAGGCAAACACTTCGGTATCTGCCAACGTGTCGTCGGTCATGTCGATGATAGCTTGCACCGCAGGTGCTATGGGATATTCAGGGTATCGTGCAGCATTCGGATCTCGATAATAGTCGCCATTATCTTCCGGTAGTTTTTGAGAGACTTTTGGGGGAGTCCATTGGGGAGGTTGGCCTATAACCAAGTCAGCGTTCGTCTACCTCGTAGCTGACATACAAGTATTTACCGGGGACTAAGATGGTGGCTGTCTTATCGCCTAGCCAGTTGTATGATGCAACGTACTGGCAATTTGATATGCCTGGAAGGTAGAGAGGATCGTTCCGCAAGGTTTCCAGGTTCGAGTTGCGAAGCAACACGAGAAGCTCTCCCAGCGGATGTTTGTTGATATCGGGTCTTGTCGGTTCCTGGCGCTTAACGAACGGACGGGACCCTCCACCACGTCCTCTTCGTGGAGCATACCCGCCACGACCACTGCTTGCACCTGAGTTGAAAGACATTGGACAACACTTGAAAAACTTGAAGAAGAGGAGACGTTGAGAAAGTTGAGAGGCAAAACGAGAGAGATAAGAGCGGGGGAAATATAGGATGATGCCTTCGCAAGGCTGAGCGCGTAGCCCATCCATCAGAAGGTGCTTGCTGCACTATGAGGTGGCACAGCTTCAGAACAGCGAGCGTCTATTTGTCCGGAATATGCCAGAGCATGCAGGCAGCCTTCTGGGAGCTTCGCCGCCCACAATCGACTTACAATCTTCCAATCGTTTGCACAGCCTGATATCAGTGAAAGGTTTCGAGCAAGCTAGAAAGTCGTGTCACGTCCGCGCCGCATGCTCTTGAATACTTATAAGTTGTGATACATTCCTTTGAATATCGCTCTACAAAACCTGCTTCACACTAACCTGCATCATAAATACATTCACAAGTTCTGATACATATGGCTGAGCCAGACGCCGTTTCGAGGCGCGAAGCCGGTCTGGCGAAGTGGTTCAAGGCCGTCATCAATGGTCGAGAATTGAAAAGTTCAGCTGACGTCGACCGCTTTCTGGAGGCGTTGTGCGCCCAGCAAGACATGTCGAAGTGTGTGGAGGTCTTGGTTGTGACCCCCGCGGGGCTGGACGCCGTTGCTCGCGCCTTCCGCTTTTCGAACACCACCGCGTTCGTCAACGGGCACGCGACTACCGTCCTCCTGCATCTTTCGGATCCCTCACTCAAACAACTCTACGGTGGTCAATTCCTCCAGCGCGTTGTCGCGACAATCGTGAACCCTCCTTCGTTCTGGATCACGCTTGTCGAATCACACATTGCGCGGAATCTTACTTCAGAAGCGTCACACGCATTCGCGTGGTTGCTCCTCGAGATTCTTATCGCGCAATCCGATGAGATCCCAGACGTACGAGATATCGCGGAGCGTGTGACAAACGATCGTTCGCTCATCAACTCGGAGTCAATAGAAATTCGAAACCTTGGTCAAAAGATCAAACACGTTCTGGAGAGTACGTCGATTGACGATGCTGATGGTCCTGGTGGACGACATGACAACGACTATGCCGACTTTCGCAAGATCAAAATACTACCAACATCGGATGAATTTGTCTCAAATGTTACTCCATTCTATCGCCGTGCAGATGCCGTGGAGGCTGCTGACGTGGATAAGCGTGGCTCGATTCATCTCGACAATCAGTTCCGATTGTTACGAGAGGATCTGCTTGGAGAGCTGCGCAACGACTACCAGATTGCTACCGGTCAGAAGAAAGGTCGACACAAAACGGTACTGCAGAACTTGAAGTTTGCAGGCATCGATTGCGGTTCAGTCACCAGGCGCAAGGCATGCATGTTGAAGCTTCGATGCCTTGACGACATTCCTCAACTCCAGAAGATACAAGATGTGTCGAGAAGGAAGAAACATGTCACTGATCCGCAAAACAGAAACCTCATGAAACATCAATCGCTTGGATGTCTGGTTTGTAACGGTGATATTGTAGCTTTTGCGAGTGTGGAACGAGATGAAGACTTGCTCGCCCAAATCCCAGCTATCATTGTCTTGCGCATTGCAGAAGAAGATTCTTTCCGAAAGGTTCTCACAGTTTGCAAGAGGAATGAAGATCTGCGTTTCGTGCAAGTCGATACCGCAGTTTTCGCGTACGAGCCGATTCTGAAATGCCTTCAAACTATCGAGGATCTACCACTCCAAGATCAACTACTCAATCTACAACCCGACGCAGGCGAAGTTTTTTCCGGCATTCAGCCAAGCAGTATCATCAACACTATCAGCAACAGTTGGCAGATTGACCTGCAAACCGTAGTCGGAACTAGTCGACCCGTCGAACTTGACGCTGCCCAAGCAGAGTCGTTGATAGCAGGTCTTACAAAAAGGGTCAGCTTGATACAGGGTCCCCCAGGTGAGTTTTCCAGGCAACATTGAAGCTTACCTCATATGCCTGTAGGATCTCGCTGACATTTGCTATAGGGACAGGAAAGTCGTTCATTGGGGCTCTTATCGCCAAGATCTTGGAAGATCACACCAGGGAGACTATTTTGGTTTTGACCTACACCAATCATGCACTTGATCAATTCCTGGAAGATCTGCGACAGATAGGCATCCCAGATGAGTCGATGCTTCGACTGGGCTCTAAGACCTCTCCAGCTACACGATCTCTCGCGATGAGTGAGCAAAAGACTTCTTACAAAATGTCCCGGCAGAACTGGGCTCTACTCGACGCTCAGAAACAAGAAGCAGAAGCTTTTCTAAATGTTTTGGATGGGAAGATCGCTAATTTCTCCGCATTTCGACTCAACCACCAGTCTCTCCTGGATTATCTCGAGTTTTCAGACGATTCAGAGTTCTTCGACGCATTCACGGTCCCGACTACTAGTGATGGTATGACACAGGTCGGAAGACAAGGAAAGGCCATCAACAGGTTTTACCTCATCGAGAGATGGAGCACCGGCAGTGATGCCGGGATCTTCACTAACCACGCACAAGAATACTTTACTCGCGTTTGGACTATGGAACCAGGCGCGCGCATGGAGATTCAAGCTCGTTGGTGTCAAGAAATGATCGATGAACAAGTTGGCGAGATTGGTAGGCTGTTCAAGAAGTACAACGACTGCCAAGTGCGGATCAGCCAAATCTTCAAAGAGAAGCAAAAACACATCATGTGTCAGAAGCGAGTTATAGGGTGCACTACTACTGCAGCTGCGATGTACACAGAAGAACTACGCACAGCTGCTCCTGGCATCATCCTAGTGGAAGAAGCTGGTGAAATTCTAGAAAGCCATGTCTTGACAGCCATGACGTCCAAGACGAAGCAACTGGTGCTGATCGGTGATCACAAACAGCTGAGACCGAAAGTCAACAACTACACGCTGACAGTCGAAAAAGGCGAGGGATACGATTTGAACGTATCTCTCTTCGAGAGGCTGGTCCTTGCTGGTGTGCCGCACACAACACTCACAAAGCAACATCGTATGCGCCCAGAGATAGCGTCTCTTGTCAAGGAACTCACTTATCCTGAACTACGAAACGCCGACAAAACGAATGGCAGACCTGCGCTGCGTGGTTTTCAAGACAACGTCATCTTCGTTTCACACGAGCATCCAGAAGTCAATGCTGACAGGATTACCGACAAACGCGACGGAGATGCTAAGTCGAGTAAAGAGAATGTCTATGAGGCTGACATGGTGCTGCGATGTGTTCGCTATCTTGGTCAACAGGGCTACGGTACTGACGAGATCGTGGTCCTGACGCCATACCTGGGCCAACTGTCTCTTCTGGTCAAAACGCTCGCCGCCGAGAATGACCCCCTTCTGAATGATCTGGACTCCTACGAGTTGATTAGAGCTGGTCTTCTTTCACCTGCAGGTGCGAATATCTCGAAGCGGAAGATCCGGATCTCAACCATTGGTACGTGAGACTTCTTCCACCTCTGCTTCTCAACGTAAATGTCTATGGTAGGGAAAAGATCGCAGTACTGACATAGCCAGACAACTACCAAGGTGAAGAAAGTGACATTGTCATCGTCTGCCTTACACGCAGTAACCCGAAAGGAGATATTGGCTTCATGTCAGCCCCACAGCGAGTCAACGTCATGTTGTCTCGTGCCCGCAACGCCCTTTTGATTATCGGAAATCCGGACACCTTCACAGACAGCCGTAAGGGAAAGGATGTCTGGGTACCACTGATGGAGAGACTGAAGCTCGATGGCCACGTCTACAACGGATTCCCAGTCAAGTGCGAGCAACATCCAGACAAGACTGCACTCCTTGCAAAAAAGGAACAGTTTGACACCGTCTGTCCTGATGGAGGTTGCTCAGAACCATGGTACGTAACTCTGTCCTCCGTAAGAGGATTCAACTGACTCGCTTAGTGGAAAATTGCTGGGCTGTGGGACGCATCTATGTCCATATCGCTGTCATCAGTTGCAGGATCATTCGAAGATGCAGTGTACAGCCATTGTATCATCAGAGTGTTCAAATGGTCACAGGATATCACGTAAATGTTACGACAAAGCTGCAGCGGTCTGCCGTAAGTGTGAAGCTGCGGTAAAAGCTCAAGAGAAGCGACAGCAACGTGACCATAAGTTGGAACAAGAGAGGCAGGCAAAGCAACGAGCATACCTTGCACATCTTGTCGAAATCGAAGATGAAATCGAGCATCAGAAACGGTTGCTCAAAAACCGGGCGGTAGAAACAGACCAAGAAGCCACCCTGGCGCAGAAAAGAAAAGATCTTGAAAACTTTAAGAAGAAGGTGTCAGTTCCGTCTGGATCTACAAATCCGGGTGCGCCCAGCAATGCCAAATCGATCCCACCAGCTACAAATCAAACCTCGGGGACAAGGAACACAACCACTCAACGATCGAGTTCTGATCCACCCTCACCTCAAGATAACACAGCAGGAGAAGGGGACTCATCCGCTTGGAATCAAAGTGACGCCAAGGACGACTGGGAACAGCAAAAGACATTTGATGGGGCTGAGAGCGAAGCCCTGGACTCGCTCATGCCCATGATAGGTAAGAACGAACAAAGTCCAGATGTTTTCTTCTAATCGCAAGAGCAGGTCTGGAATCTGTCAAGGAACGATTCTTAGCAATCAAGAGCAAGGTCGATACACTTGTACGTCAGGACGTACCCTTGAGCGGTGAACGGCTCGGCGCCGTCCTCCTAGGAAATCCTGGTACAGGTAAGTGCTGTCAGATCACGTTTATATGATACGAAACCTAAGATTCTCAGGCAAGACCACAGTCGCGCGCCTCTATGCTCAGTTCCTTTTTCAGGTTGGTGCTCTTCCTGGAGAACACTTCTTCGAGACTTCTGGTTCGGCTCTCGCAAACGATGGTGTTTCAGCCTGTAGAAAGAAGATCGATGAGATTCTGGGAGCAGGAGGAGGTGTTTTCTTCATCGATGAAGCCTACCAACTGGTGTCTGGGAATAGCTCAGGCGGTAAAGCTGTCCTGGATTACCTTCTTGCTGAGATTGAGAACCTGACAGGAAAGGTCGTCTTCGTCTTGGCCGGCTATCGCAAACAGATGGAGGCTTTCTTCGCTCACAACCCAGGTATTCCAAGCCGCATTCCTATCGAGATGGAGTTTCATGACTATGACGATCGACAACTGCAAGAAATATTTTGCCATTACGTCAACAAGAAGTACAAGGGAGCAATGCTTGTTGAAGATGGAATGTCCGGTCTCTACGTGCGTATTGTGGCTCGCAGAATAGGTCGAGGTCGTGGCAGGGAAGGGTTTGGTAACGCCCGTGATGTACAGAACAAGATCTCACAGATCACAGAGCGCCAGGCCAAACGTCTACGGAAGCAAAGACGAGCACGCATACCATCAAACGACTATCTACTGACGAAAGAGGATTTAATAGGGCCAGAGCCTGCTGTCGCGCTGCGTAACAATGTAGCCTGGTCGAAACTGCGTAGTATGATCGGCCTGACCTCTGTCAAAGAGACCGTACAATCTCTTCTGGACGGCATCCAATTCAACTACCGACGGGAACTTGAAGAAAAGCCTCTTGTGCAATACTCTCTGAACAAATGCTTCGTTGGATCTCCTGGTACAGGGAAAACATCAGTCGCCAAACTGTATGGCCGAATACTAGCCGACATTGGGCTACTGTCGAACGGCGAAGGTAGTTAGACGTTCCACATTTAACATTCTTACTGACATGAATCAGTCGTTGTCAAGAACCCAGCAGACTTCATCAGCAACGTCATTGGCGGTTCCGAAACCAACACGAAGGCCATTTTGGCTTGCACAGTGGGCAAAGTGCTCATCATTGACGAAGCTTACATGTTGGCCGGCAACTCTGGCGATCCCTCCAAGGCCGCAGACTCATTCAAGACCGCTGTAATTGACACCATCGTGGCGGAAGTCCAAAGTACGATCAGCGAAGATCGCTGTGTTCTCCTTCTTGGCTACAAGGACCTGATGGAAGGGATGTTTCGTGACGTTAACCCAGGTCTAGCGAGACGTTTCCCGTTGGAGTCTGCTTTCGTCTTTGAGGACTTCAATGATGCCGAGCTGAGTCGTATTCTCGACTTCAAACTCCGAGACATTGGCTTCAGCGCGACAGACCAAGCAAAGAGAGTAGCAATGGAAGTTCTCCAGCGGGCGCGAAACCGTCCGAACTTTGGCAACGCGGGCGAGATTGACATCATCCTTGATAGAGCAAAAGCACTGCATCAGAAGCATCTAACGGCCGGTAAATCATTCGATCGTGACACTCTCGATGCTATCGATTTTGATCCCGAATTCGACAGAGGCGAACGTGCTGCGACCAATCTTCCCGCCTTGTTCCAGGATGTTCTTGGATGTGAGGACCTGGTCGAGCAAATCCAAAACTATCAAACTACCGCTGCTAACATGAAGTCTTTGGGCATGGATGCACATGAGCATATACCCTTCAGCTTCCTGTTTAAAGGTCCACCAGGTAAATACTGACGTACCCTGCCAATCAAGATTATCATACTGAATATTTGCCAGGTACCGGGAAAACAACAACTGCCCAAAAGATGGGGAAAGTTTATTACGACATGGGCTTTCTCAGCCAGGCCAAAGTTGTCCAATGCTCGGCCACCGACCTCATCGGACAATATGTTGGTCACACTGGACCGAAGGTGCAAAAGCAGTTAGAGTCTGCAATGGGGAAGGTGCTCTTCATCGATGAAGCATACCGCCTGGCTGAGGGCCATTTCGCTACTGAAGCCATGGATGAACTAGTCGACTGCATGACAAACCCCAGGTTTGCAAAGAAGCTCATCATCATCCTCGCCGGCTACGACAAGGATATCGATCGACTCATGAGCATGAATCCTGGCCTCACCAGCCGTTTCCCAGAGACGATGGTTTTCAAAAATATGCCGCCTTCAACCTGCCTCGAGTTGCTCGTAAAGGTGCTGAGCGATCTGAAGTTAAAGAAGAAGGCACCACTGGACTTGTCGGTACTCACGCCTCCGTCACCTGAGTTCGAACGTCGAATTCTAGAGCTGCTTACAAAACTCTCTAACTTAGGGTCCTGGGGCAATGCTCGTGATGTTAAGGGTTTAGCCAGCAACATGTTCCGCAACATCATCTTGAAGCTCGTCGACCCCATGACTCCGCTGATCCTAACCGAGAACAACATCTTGGAACCCATGCAAGACATGCTCACAGAGCGATCCCGCCGTGACGAAGCTGTCGGTACAACTCGCTTTCCTAATAGACCATCACATTCTCAAAAGCGCCAGCAGCAACCAGAGCCGCCCCGAACCAACGCGCCTAGCTTTTCGACCGAAACGGCAACATCAAGCGATGCTTCTGCTCAATCAGCGGCTGGAGCTACTGAGAAGAAAGACGAGCAAGATGCTGGGCAAGATGTTCGCGAGAAGAACTTCGACAAAGACCCTCTTGATTCCATCTTCAAAGTGAAGCGCGATGCTGGAGTAACTGACGCAGTATGGGAAGAGCTCGAGCGCGACAAGCATGCTTTGGTCGCACGAGAACGTGACTACAAGGCGCGGCAAGAACAAAAGCAACAAGAGGAACAACGAATCAAAGACCTCATACGAGCTGAGAAAGCCGCGGCGGACGAAGCACAACGACGTCTTTTCGAGCAAAAGAGGATCGAGGCCGTACTGGAGAAACGGCGAAGAGATGCAGAGCTGGCTGCTATAGAGGAGCAGCGCGTCAGGGAAAAGAAGGTACAGCAGAGGCTCAGAGAGCTGGGTCCGTGCCCTGCAGGGTACATGTGGATCAAGCAGAGCAGTGGATACAGGTGTGCGGGGGGGAGCCATTGGCTTAGTGATTCGCAGCTTGGATTGTGATGGTGTTGGACGCACTGGAGAGATAGGGCAGGCAAGAGAATCGCAATAATGTATCGAGCATTAGGAAGACGGCAAGTTGCACTGAAATAGCCGTGCTCGTTTGTTTCTTTTGGTGGAACGATTCATTGTGCTCGAGATCGACCTTTTGCAACCTTCTGGGTTTACTGGTACACGAGCTCTCTAGATTAAATCTCTGAAAGGAACATTGACAGCGACCACTGGGCTGTTTTAGCGCAACGGAAGTCGAACAATGAAGATCAACTGTAAAGCTTTGAACAGACCGGTGCTTGTGAAGTACAAATCACCGAGAAACCAGGGGAAGAACGTAAGCCGCTGACACCAACCAGGCCAAAGCGCGTGGCTAAGAGGTCAAAGTTGCTGACAATACACTCCGGAAGTGGGAACCTTGAACATCCGGTCCGCTTGCTGACCCTCGAAGCTTACAAACTGCAGTCACAACCCCCATTTTGGTACAGTTGCACGAAGAAAGCATGCATTCTTCTTTGCGAAAGTTTAATGTACAAGTGTGGTGAGCTGATTTCGCAATTCCGCTCCTATTGATGCAAGGATTCTTTTCGTCCGTATAGGAGCGCCGTGGCCTGAGGTTACGCGCACCAAAGGTAGTATATGAGTACACTTTCCTGTTCACTTTGCATCGCTTCACAACTCCATCCATCAGCTGCTTCTGCGATACCCATACTTCCTCTTGTGTTGCTTTGTTATTTTTTCCCACCACAGCATCAGTATTGACATTACATCCCTCTACCATGGCAGAACAACGTAACATCGTCGTACTCGGTGCCTCAGCTGCAGGGCTTCCAGCCACGCACTATATCATGAAGCATATCCTTCCTGCACTCAGGAAGAGCAAGCCGGATGCCAAGTATCATGTCTACCTTATCAACCCCTCCTCCGACTGGTGGTTCAGAATCGCATCACCCCGTGTCGCAGCTTCGACAACTCGTATGGCAACAGAGAAGATCCTGTTCGACGTTCGCCCAGGGCTCAAGCAATACTCTCAGGACGACATCACCTTCATCGAGGGCACAGCTACTGGTCTCAGCGAGTCGACTCGTGCAGTCACCTATCGCCGAAGCCAGGCGACAGCTGAAGAAACATTGCCCTACCACGCCCTGATTGTCGCTACTGGTAGCAGGACTTACCACGAAGCCTTCTCTATGAGTGCCGACACCCAGACCACCCTGAACTCTATCAAATACACCAACCAAAAAGTCAGCACCGCAAAAGATATCGTCATCGTAGGCGGCGGCCCAACCGCCATCGAATTCGCCGGTGAGGTCGCCGAGCACCGCAACGGAAAGCCAGGCTGGTTCGGCAAATCCTCTCGCAAAGCAAACATCACCCTCATCACCGCTTCCGACAAACTCTTGCCCGCCCTGCGCCCTGCCATCGCCAAAGCCGCCGAAGCAAAGCTCAAAGCCCTCGGGGTAGAAGTGGTCTACAACCAGCGCGTCGTTGACGTCCAGACCTCAGGCGACCACACAATCCTCACGCTGGGCAAAGGTGACAAGATCGAAGCAGATCTCTATGTCCCTGCACATGGCGTCGAGCCAAACTCTTCGTGCCTCCCATCTCATCTCCTGGACGAGAAGAAGTACCTCAAGGTCAACGAAAGCACGCTGCGCGTCGACCTCGCCGGCCCACGTGTGTACTCTGTCGGCGACGTGGCGAGCTACAGTCGCAATTCCTCTGTGGACATTATGAACTCACTGCCTGTGCTCTTCGTCAACTTGAAGCGCGACCTCCTGGCTTACAATGCTATGATGCCGGATGCAAAGCCCAAGGGTAAGGATCGCCTATACGTAAGGATGGATAAGGAGATGCAGCTTGTTCCTATTGGATCTGGGGGCGGTGTTGGCGCTGTTATGGGGTGGAAGGTGCCGAGCTGGTTTGTGTGGATGCTCAAGGGGAGGGATTTCATGGTGGGTATGAGTGCTGTTCCGTTGGCGAGCGGAGAAAGTATGAAGAAGGAGATTGTTTGGACTAGTGAGGAAGCTGCTATTTAGGAAGAGTTGGATGTGGGTGTGGGTTGATTTAGTGTTGTGCGTGGTATGGTTTCTTATGTTTGGATTTCTGCTATTTAGATATACCATAATGCATCTCCTTTGTCAATGAATCGTGTGTATCAAGCTGTGTTCTTGGACGTCAGATACATGTGCATCGATAAGCGCCACTTCCTTCTTTCGAGAGGGTTGCAATGCTCAAAACATTCAAGACGATTGTTTCAAAACGCTTCATCTAACGTGGTCTCTGTAACCCAACATACTATATACACACAAAGATCACCGCTTAACGGCTTCTTACAAAGCACCCAGCTCCTTCAGCTTGCCAATCATGCCATCGACATCATCAACCTTGACACCGGCCTGCCTTGTTGGGGGCTCGGTTACCTTCACCGTCTTGAGTCTGACCTCAGTATCCAACCCATAATCCTGCAGTGTCTTCTTATCCAGCTTCTTCTTCTTCGCCTTCATGATGTTCGGCAAGCTTGCGTATCTCGGCTCGTTCAGACGCAAATCTGTAGTGATGATCATGGGCAGCTTCGCCTTCAGCGTCTCCACACCACCGTCCACCTCTCGCACAACAGTGACGTTCTGGTCCTCGATAGTAACCTTCGACGCCTGAGTAGCCTGCGGCCAGTTCAACAGCCCCGCAAGCATTTGTCCCGTCTGCGCCGCATCATCATCGATACTCTGCTTGCCCAGAATAACCAAGTTGCTCTTCTGCTCGTCTACCACCTTGCGCAGCAACTTGGCAACACCCAGGGGCTCCAGAGCATCCTTCTCCTCCACAACAACGTGAATGCCACGGTCGGCGCCCATGGCCATGGCGGTGCGCAGGATGTCCTGGGACTTTGGCGGGCCGGCAGAGAAAGCTACGATTTCTTCGACGGGGGTGGTCTTCTTCTCGCGAAGGC
This sequence comes from Neodidymelliopsis sp. IMI 364377, assembly GCA_027946375.1. NCBI lineage: Eukaryota > Fungi > Ascomycota > Dothideomycetes > Pleosporales > Didymellaceae > Neodidymelliopsis > Neodidymelliopsis sp. IMI 364377. The sequence goes on along the minus strand of JAPEUT010000009.1, from coordinate 66,847 downwards.
GCACGGCTTCTTCGATGGAGAGCTCGTCGAAAGGGTTCATGGAGTGCTTTACGTTGGCGGTTTCGACGGCGGTTTGGGCGCGGTTTACGCGCGGCTTGACCTGGGTGTTGTTAGTATCTGTAACATGAGTATTACTTGTACGGTATATCAAAAGTACTCTGAGATTGTATGGACTGCATGTGGCGCTGCGCATTGAGTACCGGTAGGCAGGCGAACTTTGGTGACGCTTGAATCATACAGCGAGGCGACTTACCGCATAGTCAATGACCCGCTTGACGGGCACCAATATCCTCAGACCTGACATTTTGGCGTGTAATTCCTTCCTGCTACGTTCTGCGAGAAGCAAAGAGCAATTGTTCGAGAGATCGAGCTGGCAAGAGTGGGGATAGCATCGGAGCTCATGTCAGGTTAACCGACCTCGGCTTTGCGGCGCGGGCTTGGCGTTGATGAGGTCCTGCGGTGTGACAAGCGACACTTTGCTCTCAACTACGACCAGCCTGGACTATACTGCTAAGCTCGATCGATTATTACTGTCAACAAGTAGATGGTGTTAACACCGATTTTTGTGTGTGAACATGGCATGATTGACTTCCAGCCTACATCTACAACCACACCACCCACCATGCGCTATATTATTGTCTAATGCCAGAGACATGATCATTGACTGCATCCAGTGAGCCTCATCTATCCCTCGCGGCGTGAAGATAAGAGGACCAAATCTCACAGGTAGATCCGGAGATATGCACATCTACCCCGCGACGGGAAGGAACCTCGTCCTTCCTTATCCGGGATCAGCTATCGTAGAGTGATACGACATGGCACAGATATAAAGACCAGAAAGCTATCCAAAGAGTGCTGCCAAAATCATTTGAATCTAAAGACGAAGATTTCAACTCGTACAGCCATATCCAAGCACCAGCCCAGCTAACATCACCACCACAATCATGTCATCCACCACCTCCCCACCGCACCGCAAAGCCCTAATCGGCTCAAAATCAAACTTCTGGCTGCACTCCTCTCAAACCGGTTTCGACCTCACCCATCCAACCTCCCACTCCACCCCGCCCTCCTCCCCGAGACTCACTGTCCAAACCTCCACCTCACCCATCACCATATCACCCGACAAATCCGCCCTCATCATAATCGACATGCAAAACTTCTTCCTTTCTTCCGCCCTAGGCCGCGATCCCAACGGACCAGGACACAAGGCATGCGATCAACTGATCACGCACGCGATTCCAGCGGCCAGGAAAGCAGGTGTGAGAGTCGTGTGGGTGAACTGGGGGCTTACGGACGAGGAAGTGCGGGATATGCCTCCCAGTGTGAAGCGAGCATTTGGATTCTACTCAATCCCGCATGATACGGAGCATGATGTCGATGGAGTGGTGGCAGGGGGCGAGGTTGAAGGCGGCGTAGGTGTGGACAAGCATGGGAAGACGCGGGAGGGAAGGAGTGCGTATAAGGGGATTGGAACGTCGATGGGGCAGATCAAGCTTGAGGGTGGGCAGGAGATTGAAGGTGGACGCTTGTTGATGCGCGATTCTTGGAATGCAGCGCTGTATCCGCCACTGGAGAAACTGTTCAAGAAAGGGAGAGACCTCGAGCATAAGCCGGACGTTTGGATCCATAAGAACCGCATGTCTGGTCTTTGGGGAGATACAACCCCTTTGCAAGAGTTTCTGAAAAAAGAGGGGATCACAACACTGTTATTCGCGGGTGTTAATACAGACCAATGTGTGGGAGGTACGCTGACAGATGCGTTCAGCCGCGGCTACGACTGTATATTGCTAAGTGACGGGTGTGGAACAAGCAGTCCAGGGTACGCGCAGGGGTGTTGGGAGTACAATGCTGCTCATACGTTTGGGTTTTGTTGCACTTGTGGGCAACTGGCTGAGGGCGTAGATGGGATAGAGACGTGATGTTTGATTAGTTGTTGGTTATTTACTTGCCCTGAGCAAATCGCCTCATCCGTTCTTCTGCTGCTCGAGCCCGACGTTCTCGCTCTAGTCGTGCCTGAGCTTCAGGTGTAAGGCCACGAGCCTGCTCTTCGCGGAGCTCAGCGCCAGCCTTTGCAGGTAACGCGCCCAATGACTTCCCCTTACCCAGGCGCTGTGTGGTTCTCGCTGCTTCGGCTGCTTCGCTCTCCTTCCGGACCCGCTCGGTCTCGGCTTTCCTGCGCTCAACTTCTGCCTTGCTCTCAGCAGCCTTTTCAGACTTGTCTTGTGCTTCTCGCTTGTCTGCTTCCGCCTTTGACAGTGCGGCTGGAACACCAGCCTTCTCCCAATCCCACGCGGACTCGCCGAGCTCTGATCGTGCTACACGGAAGGCGTCACGGGTCACTCGGTCGCCTGCTAGAGTGAAGGGTGTTCGTGCATCGTCGTTCATGATAGTAGGATCTGCGCCTGCCTTTGTGAGAAGCGCAGAGATTATGGGAGCAGAGTTGAGTGAAGCAGCTAAATGCAGCGGCGTTGGTGTGTGGTGGTTTTCTGGCAAAAAGGTGAATGCAGGGGGGATGCTGTTCGTTTTGAGATAGTTGAGTAATGCCGGTACTTTTGAGCGCCTGATAAGCGGGATGATCTGGGATGTGTGTAAGGCGGCCGTTTCGTCCTCTTTCGATGGCTTCTGGGGCTTAGGTTTTGCTGCAGGCTTCTTTGATACTTCTTCAGGCTTGGGCGCATTGAGTGCTGCAAGCGCTGCTTCATCAATGGTACTCTGTTTCACACGAGTGAGCTCGACAAAAGCACGCATCAGCTCCTTTTGTGTCGCACGTCGAGTGCTGAAAGGGAAACCACGATTCCTGGGATCATTTGTGCGAAGTACTTGTCCTTCGTATGGACCAAACAACGTCCGGCGGTTCGTGGCGCCGGTCGCACGCACGAAGATCAGATCAGCAGAATCAATCATCGACTTCCAGCTCGTCAGCAAGTCGCGGACTTCTTGTATCAGCGCATTCTCGTTGTAACGTCGTATCGAAGAACCAGCAGAGTGCGCATTGCCCTTTGCGTTGTCGTTCGCCGACTGCGAACCACCTTGCTTCCGTCGTGTTGTATAACGATGAAACGTCTTATGCGCAATGACCGTGGCGGATCGCTCATCTACTCCTGTATGTTTCTTGCCCACCTTCGGGGCCAAAGCGACTATCATCGCAGCAAAGTGCCCACCGCCAATCATGCAGAGGAAGTAGTGTGGTCCAATGTCCGTCTGAGGAAGTGGTACGCCGCCTTCAGAAGGCTTGATCTTTGGTGGCTGTACCGGAGCCAGCTGTTTCTTTCGTATTGTGTCGACAATATGCCCCTCCTCTTCCTGCTCAGCGTTGGATAATATAGCACGGTATATTCCGAGCGACATATTCTCTGGTAATGATGGTGACGAAAACCAGACCAAAGGTGCGTTGCCGGGTCCGCGCTGTTTCTTCTTCGACACAAACTCGTCGAACTCCGGGTCTGATATCTTGGCCTGCTTTTTGAGCAGCGCACTCAGTGTAGAGTCCCTTGGTTTCCCATTCTCATCCTCCTCATCCTCATCAGACTCGGACGACTCAGACCCGGAGATACTCTCGTCAAGCTCTCCAATAAGCTTCTCAAAATCCGCTTCACCCACCGGCTTCTGGCCTTTGATCTTCTGTTTGAGGTTGTAGCCATGCAAGTCCGACCTAACGTGTTTGCGCTGCTCGGCCACCGAGGCAAAGTTCAGTGCGCAAAGGTTGCAGGATGTAGCTTTCGCAGCGCCGCCATCTTCAGTGTCCAATTTCTCCGGAGAGTCGTTTGAAGTCGTCGGTACTTCAGGTGCTTGCTCTTGGATTGGTCTGCCCGACTGGTCTTTGTATACGAGCGTGGCCAGCAGCTCTTTAGGTAGGTCAAACACTGCAAGAGTTAGTGGTGTTGCTGGCAGGTTTTAGCAGATCGACATACCGTACAGCGGCCGCTGTAGTAGGTCTTCGCCTTTCTGTGCCATTCTGTCGCTTAGAGATTGTGGTGAGAGTATGATCAATGTTGCGCAGTCGCGCAGGCTGCAGCTCTCGAAATTGGTGGGGAGTCAAAAGACGATGACGTGCAGACAGGCGCGGCGAGTCAGACGCGCGCTTGCACCGGTAGCGCGCTTAACCGCGCCGCATTGCACACCCACCTTCACCTTCACAGGCTCTCTCGCTTGATTGGATCTAGTTCGACCAAACGGGAGCTCTGGTTTGAACAAAATTGTTTGGCTCATACCTAGAACCATTGGTGCAAGCTGTTTGAATCGAGCTAGCACCTCAATCAGGCTGACCGAACCAGAGCCGCAATTCTGACTGTAATACCAACTATTATACATGACAAACGCTTATCCTCATTAACATGGTCGTATGTTTGAAGAGAGCATCATCTACCACTTACAAGAACTTTTTGAATCATGGCAACCACCAAAGCCCATCTCACCGCGTTACCTGACGAGTTAATCCTGGCCATTCTCGACAACCTAGACCTAGACAACCTTCAAAGCCTCAGCAGTTTGAGCCAAACATGCCAACGACTGCACCAACTCACTCTCGAGCGCCTGTATCTTAGCTTTCCAGGCCGTAACTCTGAGCTCGTTCTCCGCACCATTTCGCAGTCGCCACGGCTCGCAAACTGTGTGAAAGAAGCAGTCTGGCACCAAGAGCGCAGGTCTGGCCGTCAGATCTACGGTATTGAGAAGGCGCGCATTGTGCAAAAGCTAGATGAGCTCTCTGTTCCTCACGGCACTGATCTCGCCGAACAGTTCGCCAAGTTTGGACGACATGACGATTATTGGTACATGGAAGTGCTTCTCTTATTCATGCCGAACGTAGAGAAACTTACCATCCGCGACTCATGGCTGTGGGATGATCACCACTACTGGTTCAAAAGTCTGAGCCCATTCTTCAACCCACTATGCAATAGCAGACTCACGACTGCCACACTGTACGGGCCTCTACGCATCGAGAACATAGTCCCCCTTCTCACCATCCCATCCCTGCGTACCCTGGAGTTGACACAAGTCATCGTCATGCGCCGTGAAGGCTACCGTGTATTCCAGTGGTCCATCTGGCCCGTTCAACGTCTACTTCCAGACAAAAGCAACCCCTGCGGTGCCACGTCCAATCTCGAAACGCTCACACTCCGGGACTCCTTTATCGACCTTGTCCACCTCATACCCATAGTGCGCGCCATTGCTGCCCTTAAGTCCTTCACCTACGAACACCGCCCTAACGACCTCTCGTATGACCCACCTCACCCCTTAGGCCGAGACGACTCTGTCAATATTCCCGCTGTCAACCGCTGCCACGAGTCGCAGTATACCTCTCTCGAGCATATGCGCATCCGCAACTCTCGCGCCATGATTTGGGATGATGCATCTGATATACTATACAGGAACCGACCTGAGAGCCATACGCTCCGCACCTTGGATATTGGACCCTTTAAGCCGATGAGAGTACACATGTACCCAGCAAACCCACTAATATCGACAGAACACGAGTCGGGTGACAGCGCTGCAGCCGCCAAAATGGTATATACGCTGCCACCGTCCCTCCAGACGCTCAGGATCCAGATCGATAGCACCGAAGGGCACAACTGGGCTCACCCTGATCAAGGGAGTTATTGGCAACGCGAGCTCAGTCTCTTTTTGCCAGCGCTTGCACATGCGATTGCGACAACGCGTCCTTCTCTAAAGGAAGTTGCGCTTGTGGATTGGTCGCCAACCATGGGGTGGTTTCCTGATAACCTGCCGGTGTTGCAACGGGAGTTTAGCGATCTGGGATTGAGGCTTACGTCGGTAGCAGGGGATGTAAAAGATTTCTTCGAGTCTGAGCCGCTGCTTATGGATGAGGAAGAGGGGGAGGAGGGATGGGTCATTGTTACAGATTTAGGATTGTTCGAATTCGGCGCCTAACCTTTGATGGTAGATCTCTATCCTTCTATGCAACAACCAAAAATCATCTCAGATTCTAGCTACCATGTCTCCTGTTTATATCGCCCGTTCTTCTCCAATCTTACAAGGTACGCTTCAGCGTCCTCTCTCTCTAGCTTCCCGTGTTCTTGAAATCCTTCAATCAGCGCCTCGCGTACCGCTTGCGGCATCTTGCCAGAGGAGCCGCAGATGTATATAATTCCATTTTTGTTGGTGAGAGCGTCGTACACGAGGGCACTTTGTTGACGGATGAGGTCTTGTACGTATACCTTCTGTCGCTGGTCTCGCGAGAATGCGGTGAAGACCTCAAGAGGCACGCCCTTCTCGGCAAGGACTTTCCATTCATCTTTGAAGAAATAGTCCGATTCTGCATTTCTGCAGCCGAAGAAGAGCAGATCTTTTGTTGCCAGAGCCTGATGCGTTGCGGCCTCGTTGCGCCACTGCATTCGTTGGTGAATTAGTGCTCGCATGGGCGCTACACCTGTCCCAGGTCCAATCATAACAACCGGTCTGTCCAACTCGTTCCTGGTGACACCAAGTCCACCACGTGACAACGTGACAGTAAGCTTTTGGCCAGGCGTAAAGCTGGCTATGTAACGCGTGGCTACACCTTGTCTTATCCTCTTGATTACTGTCTTGTATTTAACGATCGCTATCAGTAGCTCGATCCGAGTGCTCTTCTCTTGGCTCCCAACAATGCCAGGAACTTCCTTCATCGCACTTGCAATGCTGAACTGTCGTCCACGCAGCGTCGGAACGATGCTGCACACTCTTTGCCATGGAATCTTGACACTTTCGAACTCTTGCAGCACTTCGAGGATGCTACGACGTGGGCGTGTTGTATAGTCATACAGTTCGTCAATATATTCCGGGTTTGTGAACTCGAGTAGCCGGTCTCGGTGGAATTCATCATTCGTGTAGTGTGCGAGTTGGGCGAAGAAAGAGCGACGAGGAATGGAGAGAATGTCGAGATGATTCGTAAGGAGTTGTCGGAGCGTCGTTGTGCTAGTGGAAGAAAAGATCGGCACTGGGAGGCGAGCGGCTGGAGAGACAGATGGGGAAGAGGGTGTGAAGAGTATAGGCCTGTCTGCGATGGGCGTCCAGTCCATGATGGCAAGGAATTGATCTACATCGGAGGGGAAGTTCTTCGGGTATATTGTCAAAACGTCTCCTGGTACGTAGGGATGTGGGCCTTCGATGTCCAGCTCGAGGTGGCGCACATCTTGCCAGTGCGTCGTGGGTGTTACTCTTTCGTTGGACGCGACGCTAGCTGTGAGTCCGCCAGAAACATGGAGTAGATCATGGGGTGGCGTTTCGGTTGAATCGCCGTTTGTTTCTAATATCGAATGAGCGTTTGTAGGCGCTGCATCACTGCTCTCGGCAAAGTCAAGTAGCCATTTTGGGGTTAGCAGGACATTGTCCGGGATTGGATCTTCACCCTCAGGCAGAGGATATTCTTCAAGAAGTCGATGTCGCAGTGACGTTGTCCATGGGAGGAACGAGCCGTCGATACTACGGTTCAAGTTAGTCCCATGCGCAGTGAATCCAAGGGGTAACACGAAACGAGCAAAAACTACGCCTAGGTAGGGGGTTCAGATACGTAGAACCAATAGTACCGCATCGTTCGGATGAATGACATGAGGAAGACAGTAAACTGAGCGTAACTTACCCTTCTGGATGCTGTTCGTCAGACTCGCCACGATCACATATCGGCTGTGCTCCAAGCTGGATGAGGCGATTGTAGAGCTTGCGATGCGCCCAGTTGTATCTGCACGCAGCAGACGTCAGTCAGAGGGTCAAAGGCATCGACTCCTGAGTGAGACTCACTTTGGATAAGAGGTGTCACCGAGTCCAAATGAGGCAAACCTCATGCGTTGCAAGCATCCTGACCGAAGTCGAGCACTGCGCAGCGCCTTCCAGAAAGCCTGGCTGTTCGGTGGCAATTCGCCCTGGCCCGTGGTGGATATGGCAATCAGGACCACCTGATGCTGCAGCAGTTGCTTCTGCAAGGAGATCAACCATTGCCCTTGCTAACTCTTGCGCGCCCAACATACTAGGCTGACTGCGTTCAGTTCTGCGACTTCCGTGTCGAAGCGCAGGCGCTCAGCGAGCCTTCCCATCTCTTCAGCGACATCCTGGGCATTGCCTGTTTCGGAGCCGTAGAGAACCAGGGCTCGACGGAGGGTTTGCGCATCCGCCATGGTCGGTGCTCTGGTGACGCCAAACTCAGAATGCAATCTGCGGTGAGGCTAGGCTGGAAAAGCTTGGAGAAATTGGTGTCTGTGTGGCGCTTCCCCGGGCCCGTCGAGAGTGAAGAGCGGTGCGCTAGCGGCCACGTCAAACGGCAGGCGGGTCTCGCTGATAGCGGCACCGGGAAAGCAGCAGTGGCCCTTTGCAGGTGGGCCCATGGTCATGGCTGGTCTGGAGACTGGCAGCGACGAGCAGCGTCATCTCGTGGAGCGAGAGTGGGCGATTGCGTCAACGGAACTGATGTTCTGGTGTGCACTGTGGCGTCTCCAGCTCGCTAAGGCGCGCACTGTGCATTATGCAGTGCAGTGCAGTGCAGTGCATTCCAGCCGTCTACCTACCTACAACAACACCGTCTCACGTGTCTGCAGCGGCGTGATGACAGACGACAGACTCGACTGAGTCACTGTTGACACGGGCGCGTGCAGCTGGGCGCGACTCACTCTCCCCCTATCTCACCGCTCAGGCGGCAGCTGCCCTGGCCAGCGGAGCAGCGGAGCCCGCGCGCTCACTGACCGCAGGGCGGCTGCCTGTGTGGCTCTCTCACTGCAAGTGCTCGTCTGCCATACCCAATCGGGCCTAGCCTGTTTAGTGCACGCCTCGAATCGCTTGATTTATTTTGATGCCCTGGAGCTCCCGCCCTCCTTTCCCTCCATCAAGCCAACCACTGAGACACTCAACGCACCCCATCAACCCGCCTCTCACCAACTCTCCGGGCTCGTAGCTTCCCACCCCCACCCCCCTCGTCAATAGTTCCACCCTCCAGGCGGTTCATCTCCCAACACCACTGTTCACGGTTACCTTCATCGGTCTACTAGGACTCCAAGTTTCCTCATCACCCCTACACGCTTCGATCTAGTTCGTGTTCGTCAACCTCAAACTTCAACATCATGTCCGCCCCAGTCGAACAGGTCACCGCCCAGATGGCCAACACCACCCTTGACAACAACGCTCCTGCCACCACTGAGAGCACCGGCGCCCAGCAGCCCACCGCAGCCGACGACGAGGCTGTCCGTGCCAGCGCCGCCGAGGGAAGGCGACTTTACATTGGAAACCTCGCTTACGCGACCACCGAGGGGGAGTTGAAGGACTTCTTCAAGGACTACCTTGTGTGAGTGACGACCGAGCCCGCCCATGACGCATAGCGCCCCCGCCGCTAACACGTTGCACAGCGAGTCCACGACCATCCCCACCAACCCCCGCACCTCGCGCCCCGTTGGCTACGCCTTTGTTGCTCTGTCGACCCCCTCCGAGGCTGAGCGTGCCATCGCTGAGCTGAACGGCAAGGCCATCCTGGACCGCAAGGTTTCGATTCAGCTGGCCCGCACTCCCGAGGCTCACGCTGAGGGCGCCGGCAGTGGTGCCGAGGGTGCCAGCGGAACCGAGCAGCGCCGCCGTGCCTCCACTCGTGGCCGTGGTCGCGGACGTGGCCGTGGTGGTCGCGCTGGCCGTGGCGGACGTGCTGTAAGCTCGCGTGACTCACAGCTAGGAGCGCTTTTGCTAACATCTCTCAAGAACGCCGATGGCGCCGAGGCCGAGCAGATCGAGCTCACCGACGCTGCTCCCGCCGAGAGCACACCTACAAATGTACCCGGCCAAGTTGCTCCCCTGACAGAGACCACGAACGAAGCGCTTACCAACAAGGACTCCACCGCCAAGCAGACCTCTGCTCCCCGCGAGCGCAAGCAGCGTGGTCCCCCCGAGGACGGCGTCCCCTCTAAGACCAAGGTCATGGTCGCCAACCTGCCTTACGACCTCAAGGAGGACAGGGTATGTTACTGCGCAATCTCTCCAATATGAACTTCTGTACTGACAATCACCAGCTCCTCGAGATCTTCAAGGACTACTCCCCCACCCAGGCCAAGATCGCCCTCCGCCCCATCCCCCGCTTCATGGTCAAGAAGCTCCAGGCTCGCGGTGAGCCTCGCAAGGGCCGTGGTTTCGGTTTCGTCACCCTTGGCTCTGAGGAGCTCCAGCAGAAGGCTTGCAACGAGATGAACGGCAAGGAGATCGAGGGCCGTGAGATCGCTGTTAAGGTCGCGATCGACTCTCCCGGCAAGGAGGACGATGCTCCCGAGGCTGCCACCGAGGGCGCCGCTGCCACCTCTACCGAGGCTGCCCCTGCCGCTACCGAATCCGCCGAGAAGCCTGCCGAGACCCCTGCGGCTACCACGACTGCCGCCTAGGTGCCTCCAGTCGCTCAGGGTCACGTTGGACACCAGCACCAGCGTTCGATGGACTCCTTCACGATCCCCGACACACGAGTCATGACTTAGATGACACGACTCAACCAAGGATTCCTTCGTTGCGATTTATTTACCGAGTTTCTGGTCTATCGATATCTATCATGTTTGCTAGATTTTAGACCATCAGCTTTACCTACTTCGTTCGAGATAACCGGTCCGGAAAAGTGATTTCGGAGTCTATTAGGCGTAGGCTTTATGGTGGAGAACATGAAAAAGCTTGTCTCAATTGCATCAAGCTTTGAGCGATATGAAATATATGAACATTGATCTACATGATCTTATTTATGGATCATGATAGACGTAACGACCAACTGCTCTCCTTGTGCCTTATGATTGTGTGAATATGTTTCTGCGTATGATTCGACGAGTGTTGCGCTTACGTTCACAGTTGGCAGTTGGGATGTCGCGACGTCTGTGTCGCTGTTGTTGAGGTTGTGGGCACTAAGCAACAAACAATGACGTTATCTAGTCACGATCGACTTCTCCAAACAACCCGATGGGACAGCGCCTGCATCACCCGCGACACTCATATCTCTCTTGGTTTATGACTTCGACTACAGAGTAAAGCATGGCTGCTCACGACATCGTTGGCAACCGGAGCATGCATTCATTGTAGTTTAACGTCACTCACAGACCCCGAATTTCGTTGTCACTTCCATTCTCCTGCGGAATCAGAGAGACTCCACCTTTTTGGGTGCTCGTTTAGAATTGCATGCAACTGTGTACGAGTATACAATGCCAACAGGCACGCAAGTCTTGACTCACACATGAACAGTTCGGCGCAATCTGACGGTCTTTCACGATGCTCTGAAGTGTGCTTTGCCTGTGCATACATCACTGACGTAAGAGCGAGATCTAACTTCGATCGATGAAACGATCCTTCAGCTGCTGTGAGGGAACATATGGTGGTTTACGGCGGGTCAGCAAGAACATGCAAGTACCCTAACACCGCCTTGGCTCCCGAATCAACAGAGGACAGCGTTGAAATGATGGATTGCTTTGGTATTACTCCAATGGCTCAAAGCGATTAATTATCACTCTCGAAGATAAGCCTTTCTCACAAAACTCTTTTTTCTGTCATTCAAAGTAGCTACATTTACCCCTGCACCTTCTGTTGATTCAGGCCCTTTATCTTTGACCCTTTAATCGTCCTCCGACCCTTTGACTGCCCCAAGGTTCGGGGTCCGCCCAATAGTCCGCTAGAACACTCCGCGTTCTGAACATACGTTGAGAGTGGCGAACCCAGTCTTTTTCAGTCATCTCACTCACGTGTTCCACATGGCTCGGCAAATCACTGGTTTCATAGAGTCCCTCATTCTCACTCCACTTGTCCTGCATCCGCTTGTCTGCTTCCCGGTTTGCATAAATGTCTTCGTCCTTCCCCTCACTACCACTGTTGTGCGCGTTCCGCCATGTATCGATGGGCGGTCTCTGCATATTAGCCTCTGCGAGCCAGAGTTCGCCCGTCCCTTATGATCTGGGCAAGGCTCAGCAAGACGGCGCACACCTCCATTGACGACGTTCTTGCACGCTCCTTGTTGGTTGTCCAGGTGCAGATGCTCACAGTGCGTACTCCACGCTTGCACGGAGTAGAGGCAATCGGGATGGCAGGTGTAGGTGACTGTGTATTCTTTGCACATGCTAGGTAGTGTGTGTGTGTTCAGTCTACCGATTCGTGGCTTGCTTATGGTGCTGTGTGTATGGGGCTGGTCGGCTTGGATGCTGGCAACTATATAACATTGAGAGTTCTGCTGGGATTCACAGTGTCGTTCAGCAAGAACGTGTTTGGGTGTTCGTTTGCATAATCCTCGTCTACTGACACCTCTGTGGGAGCCGCAGTGTTGTGCCTTGTGCGTATGTGAATACGTTGATGAAAATACATCACTGCAGAAATACCTATCGATGCCGCAGGGCATTGAGAAAAGCAATGGGCCTACAAGATGTCGCGATCGTAAGAGTCGTTTGTGAAGAGTGCTTCTCACCAAGTAGACACTTCTGTGACTACCCTCAGTCCAGTCGGTTAGGTGCAAAGATGCAGCATCTTCGACGTGAATCGAACCTCCTTTCTGTATTTCGCAAGTTCCATTACATCTTGACTCGCAACCCCTATCTTTTTGGTATCATAATCCACCTCTCCTTCTCAGACCCCTCACTTCTCCAACCCCTCCAACGTCTTCCTCGTCCCCTCAACAATCAACCCATGCTCGACCGCATGCATCCTCTCCTCCAACCCCTCCAGCGTCTCCCCCTCCCTAATCTCCACCTCCCTCGTCACAATCGCCTCCCCGGCATCCACCTCAGCAATAACCTCATGAATCATAACCCCCGTCCTCTTCAACCCTTCGTCCCTTCCCGCCGTCCACGCACGCTCAATCGCCCCCGCGCCCGCAAACTCCCCCGGCAGCGCAGGATGCAAGTTTATAGTCTTGATTCCTGCCTCGGCGACGGGGCCAAGGAAATGCGGCGTCACAATGTGCATCCAGCCGGCGCAGACGATGAGGTCGGGTCGCGGGGTCAGCGCGAGGATGATGGCTGCTAGGTCTGCGTCGTAGGCTGTGCGTGCTGCGGTGAGATCGGCGGCGTGCGCTTTCTTGTACGGCACGAGGTTGTGGTAGATGGTTGGTATTGAGGCTTTGCGGGCGCGTTCGAGGCCGAAGGCGGCTTTGCGGCTGGAGAGGTTTGTGTTAGGACGAGCTTCAAAAAGTGAGGTGGGAGAGAGGCGAGGGAGTGGAAGACGGACTTTGAGATTACGTGGGTGATTTGCGTGTTGGGGAGGGCTGGGGTGTTGCAGGCGTCGATGAGGGCTTGGAGGTTTGACCCGTTGCCTGAGATGAGGACTGTGAGGTTGTGTTGGCGTTGGGCCATTTTGGGTGTATGTGAGTGAGGTGGGGTGGAAAGAGGAGGATTGTGTAGAAATTGAGTTTTGAATTGGGTCAAGAAAGGACGTCAGTTTGATTGAGGCTCTGCGAACTAAATTTTGGGTAAGACGTGGGGTAGGAATTGCTGGGTACCCCGCGCGCGATCTCGGAGGTGATCGTCCAAGTCCGCATTCAACACCATCACCGCACTGACGATGGTACGTCGAGTTATGCCAGAGAGCTGGAAACCAATTCACGAATAATTCTGCTGGTATTCAATCTGTCGTTGAACGTCTCGCTTCGACCAGAACGCTCCACAAGTGACCAACTAATGGTATCTATGCCATAAAGGCCCCAGTCAACGCCGTATACTCCTTTTATGCTTTTTGTCCATTATGCCTTTGCCCTCTTAGAGGCCACTGATTCAGTGTCCATGTCTTCCCAGTCATCGTCCTCCTCGTCCTCCACAACAACTCGCTTTCGTTTACTCCTGGCGCCATTTGAGGCACCCTCACCCACATCCCATTTCGCGCGCTTTTCAATTCCCTCCAGTCTTTCCTCAAATTCTTCTTGTTGGTTGTCGACAGCGGCCTCCAGCTTGTCCACCTTTTCTGTCACCTCCATCTGGTCCAATGCGTCTGCGTTTTGCATGTAAATGCGGTGCTTTAGCGCCAGACGCCAGAAGTAGTATTTGCGATCGTTCTCGTTGCTGCTCTTAGCTTTGCGGGTAATGCGCGCACGGTTGCGGTGGTTTGGTGGGATGGTCGAGAGGGCGTGGAGCTCTACCATTCTGTAGAACTGTCTTGTGACAATCTTGGCTTCGTGCCGCAGCTCCTCAAGGTTGACGCCATTGCCTAGAATCTGATCGCGAGGAATGGGACTGTCTTTTCGAAGTGACTCTGCTGGCAGATTTGACGCTATTGAGAGCGACTGGAAGGCAGGTAGCTTGCGGAGATAGACAATGTCGCAGTAGTCTCGCATGGCATCAAATTCCTCGCTGGGGTCTTCGACTGGGATCTCGTAGATAAATGGCTTGTTCACAAGATCCTTGAAGATGAAGTTGTACAATCGAGACCCTAGAGACTGGCCCTGGTATGGCGGTAAGACAAGGAACTGCGAGATCCTTTCGCGCGAAGATGTCTCCAGTCGATCTAGCTTGTCGCTGAACTGGAATGTCTCTGGGTTTTGCGTCAGACGTGGAGGTGTGTATTTCTCGGTGGTCCCATTGGAGCCCTCTGGAGGCGGTGTTGGGAGCATCTTCGTGTAGCGGGCAATGTTGAAGGTGGGGAATATCCACGTCCTGTAAGAAGTAGAAAACCCAGCAAGGACGTATGGAGTGGTTGTGAGGTCAGAAGATTCGACTTGGTAGAGAAAATACAGCGACCAGCGATCTAGGGTCTCTTCATCGTCCAACCCCTCTGTGGTAGCACCGTCGATGAAGAGCAGAACCATGATCTTCATGTTATTCCATATGCGCCTTGCAGCAGGGTCCAACATGGGGGATTTCCAGATTTCATACTGCTTGCCGTGGACGGTGAAGGACTGCATGAGCTGGCCGGGTGGCTTCCAGTCTTTGGATGTGGCATCATCGCTCTCTTTCTTGCTCTCTTTGGTCTCTTCTGGGAGGAATTTCCTGAAAAGATCAGGAGAGAGGTCGACCTGAGCCTGGTCCAGGTCAGGCGAGAGCTTCTTCAAGTCAAGCTGGGCGTCGAATGCGATCTTGAGCTTGGGCTTGAGGTCGTTTGTGCGAAAGTCGAGTTCGATCTTGGGGTTTTTGTAGCCAACGATGGATTCGTTCTCGTCGATGACGGAGTGGGTGAAGCTGGGGTTGAAGGCCTCGCCGATGCGCTCGTCGCCAGTTGGGGCTGGGCGGTACAAGCTGATGTTGAAGCACTCGTTGGAGTTTGTTACCCCTATTAGAGGTTAGTGCATAGTTTGCAAAAGCACATACAGACACGTACACTCGTCAAGATCCATGGTGACAGCAATGCAGCGAGGTTATGGTGGAGCTGTCAGATTTGCGGGCGCGTCGCGGAGGCAGGAAGAGACGCGACGTTAGCGCGACGGCTCGCTCAGCCCTACGGCGCTACGTAACCCCTGCAGCTTCTTCAGACGAGACAAGACGAGACATTTGCGGAGGACCGTGTTGGTTCAACTCCAACAGACATCAACCCTCGCCTCGACCATCTTCCCCCCACACTCGAGTCTGCGGCATGGGCAGTGCAGAGTGACGTACCCATTTCGACTTTTCTTCTTTGCATACCAGGCGTATTCTTCCTTCTTGAACCGATTCTGCGGACAGCCGCACACGACACGCAACATGTGGGACGGTCTTTTCATGCTGCTCACTCTGAGCACCATCATGGCAATTGCGTAAGCGCTCCTCTGCACCGCATACTCAGATCGCATGACCCAGCAGCTGACCATCCCAGCTCGTTCATTGCCGGCATCCTCCCACTCTCCTTCACCCTGTCACCGCGACAGCTGCGAATCATCACACTCCTTGGCACCGGTGTGCTCGTAGGGACTTCGCTCATTGTCATCATCCCAGAGGGCATCGAGACCATGTACAGTGCAGGAAAGACGCACTCGCACGTCGCACGCAGCGTCTTGCCCACCATCCCTAGCATACACAAGCTGCAAACTGGCATCAACCACCCCTCAGACTTCTCTATAGGGGCTAGGTCAGAGGCTGTCGACACCGGCTTCTTAAGAGGAGGTGCAGTCAAGGCGCCGGCCGGCGATGTCATTGAGCAAAGAGCCCCTATCGAACTCCGAATCAAGAGGACACAAGATCTCAAGGAGAAGGCAAAGGAGAAGGAGAAGATCGAAGATGAGCACCACCAGGCGCAAAAGGGCGGCGACGACGATTCCACAGAAGGCCACAAGGAAGGCCATACACGCGTGCACGCCCCCGAGGAAGACGAGAACAACCATAACCACGTCGAACAGATGGAAGGTCCGAGCCCTCACGCATACATTGGTGTCGCTTTGATTTTGGGCTATATCCTCATGTTCCTTGTCGACCATGTCCCAGAAGCCCTGTCGTCGTCACAGCAGCAGTACCAGCCTATGCACATCTCGCTATCGAATCTGCACCGAGGGCCACACAACTCCTCCAGTCTCAGTCTGAACGGTTTAACTACGCCTGGCTCCCCACCAATGCTGACCCCAACGCCAATGCCACCTCCCAAGAAGAAGACATCAGCAACCACCATAGGCCTGGTCGTCCATGCTTGTGCAGACGGGATAGCATTGGGCGCCTCCTCGGCGGCCCCATCAGGCTCCTTGTCTTTCATCGTCTTCTTGGCCATCATGCTGCACAAAGCGCCTGCAGCATTCGGCCTCACATCGGTACTGCTGAAACAGGGACTGTCAAAGCGTACAGCGCGAACTCATCTGGCTTTCTTCAGTTTGGCCGCTCCAGCAGGTGCTTTTGTAACATGGGCAATTGTACACGTACTTGGACGCGGCAGACTGGGTGGAGATGAAGGTCTCGCGTGGTCCACAGGATGGGTGCTTTGCTTTTCAGGTGGCACGTTCTTGTAAGCCTGTCCAGTCTTTTGTAATATATGCTTAACAGACACTAATCTTGAACAGGTACGTGGCTATGCACTCTATGGCTGAGGCAACAAACCCTCAGGACGAACCTGTCATTCACGGCTACCTCGATGCTCCACTCGGAAAGACGACCATGTCCAAGATAGATGTTCTTATCGTGATCTCCGGCATGTTGTTGCCTCTCATCACGCAAATCGGACACGCTCATGCCCACTAAGCGAGTCAGCACATCACGGCGTTTGGAAACAGCAACTTGCCTTGTCGGACTGAGGCTAGAAACGCTGCTTGGAATTATGCTTGGAATGATACCACATGCTTTTGTTGTAGAATATCAATGTACCGTACCAGTCACTGATTGGGCTTACCAAGACAATTGAACTATCCAGGTTAGTAAAAGTATGATTTGCTAATTTCGGCACCCATAGCAGTCAGTAACCACTGCCGATGTTATACCTACACAGACAAAGCCGATCAGGATTGTCGCTAACCCTCGAAGTGCACGAGTACATGCTGTCTGATCCACAAAAGAAAGATTCAAAAGAAAGCACGAAAAGCATAATAGGAGCGAGTCACGCCATACGGGATGAAGGTCACATATCTGCAACACCTGGCTCCGCCAATCTTGCAGACGGATCTGAGGGGTTGTCCAGTGCAGGGAGATATATTGGTGGGTGGGCCATCCTTCGCCCATCCTTTGTCAATCCTTTCAAACAGGGCGCTCCTGATGCAAACCCACCTGCCGCCATATGCGTCCCGGCCCGCTACTGGTTCGACACTCAACAGGTCTCTAGTCTGGCTTCTTCAGTACAAAATGTCTATTGAATATCTTGTTGGATCATTGAAAACGATCAAAGCTTTCATCCTCCCATCACCGCCAACAATGGACTCCACGTCCTCTACTCAATCCACGACACCATCACCACCAAGTACCAACATGGGCTCCTCTCAACCTCCAGAATCCCCACCCACTTCTCCCGATAGCGAGCTGCACAACTACACGGCGCTTCCTCAAACTCCCCGCTTCCCGCGCAACCCATGCCCCTCAGCCCATCACACCCTCTCCCTCATCAGCAGCGAATCCTCGGCCCAACGCCTCTTCGGCACCTCCTTCACCCTCCGCTCACCCAAAACGGGCGAACCCTTCGGCCCCTTCACCCTCCTCGCCTACACAGACACCCTCCTCTACTCGTACTGCGCATACATCCACAAAGTCCTCTCCACCCCGCTCTTCACAGTACGCGAGCGCGAACTCGCCGTCCTCGCCGTCGCAAGCATCACCCAGGCACAATACGTGCGTGCTGCGCACCGTCGTATAGCGAGGAGCGCGGGACTGAGCGATTATGCCGTCGAGGCCGCACTGAGCGGAGAGGAACTCGGACATATGCTTGAGTTGAGTAAGAGGGAGAGATCGATCTACAAACTCGCGGCGGAGATGAGTCGAGGGTGGGGGAGGGTGAGTGATGAGACGTGGCGGGCTGTTGTGGAGAAGGAGAAGCCGAGAAGCAAGGGGCAGGAGGGGTGGTTGGAACGTGAGGATGAGGGGTGGGAGGATATTGATGGTGATGGTGATAAGGTGGTGGAGGGGAAAGAGGGCAAGTTGACGAGGGAGGAGGTCGCGATGCTGACGCAGGTTGTGGCGAGTGCTATGTTCATGAGTGTTTTGGTGAATTGTGCGGATACGGCGACGGAGGTTCCGGGCGCGGGTGGTGTGGAGTAGCTGTGAGGTAGCGGGTCACTTTTCAATACTTGGTTGTTGGTAACGTCGGAATGGACTAGTTATTGTCACTTTCAGATACCCAGACGTGTGGTTTGCTGTGTCGAAGATTGATTAGTAGCAGACTGTCCACAGGCGTTAATCATCAATATCACGATAAGAAAGACACATTGTTTCGGCAAATGCGAACAGATTTGGAGCTACAGAAAGAAACCTAGTCCTCCACTATCAATCTACCAATATGCAATTCACATCAACCAGATAACCCTCTGTGAGTCAAAACCCCAGCTAACCATTGTCTTTCCTACCGAAAGAAGGCATTTACGCGCCGTTGCCGTTGTAGGCGAACAGGTTGGGGCTACCGCTAAGAGTGCCAGTGATACGGCCAGAAACACCGAGAGCCTTAAGGCGGGATGTGACAGCAGCAGGGGTGGACAGACCCTCAAGAGCCTGGAGGTAGACAGCAAGACCAGCAACGTGGGGGCAGGCCATGGAAGTACCGCTAAGGCTGGCGGTGGCAGAGTTGCCGCCAATGTAGGAAGAGACGACACCGACACCGGGAGCGAAGATGTCAACGCCGGCACCGTAGTTTGTGAAGGAAGCGGGGCGGAAGCTGGAGTCGGCGGCGGCAACGGTGAAGGCGTTGGGGGCGTTGGCGGGCGACTGGCTGGAGACGGGGAGAGGGGCTCCGGTCTGCTGGTCTCCGTTTCCGGCAGCAACGACGGCGAGAACGCCCTGGGTGTAGGCGGCCTGGATGGCGTTGGTCCAGGTGGTGGAGGCAGGACCGCCGAGAGACAGGTTGACGACGGAGCGGGCGGCGCGGCTCTTGGAGGTGATGTCGCTAACAGCCCAGTTGAATCCAGCAAGGATAGTCGAGGTGGTACCCTGAGTTCCCTGGAAGACCTTGACGGAGATCAAGTTGGTCTGTTTTGTTGGTTAGTTGTGACATTCGGCAGGATTTGGTATAGAAACTTACGCGCTTAGCAACACCGTATGTGGAACCACCAATGGTACCAGCAACGTGGGTACCGTGACCGAGAGTGTCGGTGTGGGTTCCACCGACAGCGTTGTATCCAAGAGTAGCACGGCCACCGAACTGGGTGTGGGCGACAAGGATACCAGAGTCGACAACGTAAGCGTAGGTGTTTTGTCCGGCGGTAGTGTCGTAGATGTACGAAGTGGATGCACCAGAGCGGTGGCTGATAGCACCGAGACCCCATGTAGCACCGGTCTGGGTGGTCAGAGCCTTCTTCTCAAGCTTGTCATCGTGAACCTCGTCAACCTCGTACCAGAGGTAAGCAATTGTGTCGGGCTCGACGAGAGCGACCTATGGCTTAGAGTTAGGATATGTGTCTGAGTCATGCCATGCGTTTGATGCTCACATCAGGGCTGGCCTTGATCTCAGCAATGGTGGCCTCGTCGAACTCTCCAGCGTAAGCCTTCCAGTCCTTGATCTCGTACTTCTTCTCGATACCGGCGGTGTCACGCTTGAGGCTACGCTTGTGGACGTCGTTGACCCAGGTAAGATGGGACTCGGCAGCAGCCGCGTCAACACCAGGCTTGAGGGTGACGATGAACTTTCCGGGGATGATGTCGTCCCTCTTGGTGATGGGAGCAGGAGCAGCAAGGACAGCTGGGAGCAGAGCTCCGAAGAAGACAGCGAGGTTGCGAACGTTAATCATCTTGAAGGTGGAGGAAGTTGACCGGTAGAAGAGACTGAGAACCCGAGACTGATGCTTGGATGATGATTGTAGTGCGGCTACCAGTGTGACTTATATACGACTCCTCCTACGTCTTCATCTCAAGTCAGCTTATCACCATTCATTCGTAGTATGATGCCATCTGAGTTGAGCTGTGCCAGAGCTGCAGCAGTTGTCTCAATTGAGAAGGTAGGTGGTAGTCACCACCCCCAAGCCCACCATGGTGTCTTTTCGAGCAATCTTCCAATACTATAGCGCGAAGTCCAAGACAATAGAATAGGAATTCCTCCGCGTCGTGAGTGTGTTGTTACTATCATACTTTGACGTTGAGTACGGTGACCAAGATGGTCAAGCTCACACCTGCCGCATTTGGAAGAGATTTAATATGAGATAGACAGGGATAGCGCAGTGCCAAGCTGAAGTACCGGGACAAGACCATCAAGAAAGAAGGAAGAAGACTGGAGCGTTTCACGCAGTCATGCGCCAAACTGTGGAGAAAGTGAAAGAGAAGAGAAGATGCTAGTGCACCTCCGTGGCTCTGCTGATTGGTCGACTTGTAAATGAGGCCGTTGAAGGTAGAAACAGTACCTGAAATTGGTGAGCAGCCATTCCGCTACTGGTCAGCCTGGCGCTTGGGCGAGATTGCAAAGTACTTGTTCTTTCTGTAGCAGTCGGCGATGCGTCCAGTGAGATGACGGCATACTTGCTGATCGTCTGAGTGTATGAGCCAACTTCTTCTTCTTTTTTCGCAGAGGCGTATATTCTGTCCAGTGTCGACAGTTTCCCGACCTCAGGTAGAATCGAGAAGGGCAGATGTGGTCGATCGTGTGGCGCATTGTACAAGTCATCTGGTCGTGTTGGCGTTCTAGGTCCCCCCTCAAGCTTGGGTGATCTGCTTGTCCAAGAAACAGCATATTGCTCCCATTGGCAAAGTTCGAACCCTCTTCCTAGGCACAGCGGTGGGCCTTGGTACTAGATTTTATCGGCATCGTAGCGCTATTTCGGAGGAGTACAGAAGCAGCAACGTCATCGCTGATCTTATGGTGCTAAGCAATGATGCCACTAAGGATGCTCATCGCGAAGCCGGACAAAAGATGAAGAAGGAGTACACGTCCAAGACTTGGGACCCAGTTCTATTTTAGCGTTTCGCTTGGCGACTGCACCGCTCGCCTTACGAGAAGCGCGATTGGCGAGAGCATTGATTTTGTATGAGACATGCCGGCAGTATGTTGTACCTGCCGGCCCGTACCGTATTGGACAGTCGAATCCCAAAGTTGCCAAGCATGAGCTTAAACAGAACAGGCAGCTTGCTAAAGCTTGAGAGCGTCAGTCCACTCGCGCGCATAGCTATCACGTCTTATCAGCGTAAATGTACGGCTCTTGAGAATACCCCTTGATAGGGCGGAACTCGGCAAGGTGCAGAAGAAGCTGACTTACTGGGTGTAACTCGAGTGCGCAGCTCTGGGGATCAATGGCTCCATGTTACGATTCAGACTCCCATTGCTCCATGGAACTGCTCTTAACGTCGAGGAGTCATTACAGGACGCGAAAGATAGTAACTAAGTCCTAGGCGTGGCTCATATGCATAGCAGCGCCAGACTTGAGCTCGCGATATTTTGCAAACATGATTGGTTGGTAGACCTTGGTTCTGGTTGATAATTTCTTGAAAGCTTTCGTGCCATGTATGACTACCAACGAATAAGCAAAACTTTGCTGGGAATTGCAGAGCATCTTTGAAACGAACATCTGATGATAGCAACAGTACGTTAATCTCATAGAGAAAGAGGCGAGAAAATGATGGACCTCTCGGTGCAGACTGGATGAAATCTTCCGTCACCACAGGACAACACTGCTAAGCTGTCCTTCCTGGAAATCGATGCTCGCTCCGAGCCATTGTGCTTTGATAAAGCTCGCAGCGTTGTCGTGTTGAACATATTCTACTACTTCATCAGGTCGAGCTGGAAGTACACTGATACTGTAGGTGCGACAAAGGCGGCAACGATTACCCTACTTGCTATGTGTAGCCGTGAGAAGATCTTGATAAGCTATGACGGTAATAATTGCTGGCGCAGTCAAGATGAACGGGTGGCATTATAGCTTAGAAGTATGTCTTCAATCAGCGATCGAATAGTGTATACCATACCTGACGTACAGATGGAAAGCAAACGCGTAGAAAGTGTTTCTCGGCGGCCTCAAGGATCACGACAACATACATAAGTACATTACTCTCTCGTCAAACTAATGTGAGCCATCGCGAGCATCTCTTGAGGAGATCAGATCGCCGGTGGTCCTACTTTGAACGCATACTACAGCCATGAGTTATCTGGCAATCGTATGCCCGTTCCGTTCAAATCAAATCAAGGGCCGTGAAGGTGAGAACGAGAGTATGTTAGCCAGATAGACACCATTATGACAGTCGACGTAAAGTGCTTTCATCTCTCCGTAGGTTTAGGCCGCGGATGCGGTTGTAGAGCAGTACTAGTCCTTTACTTTTCACCATTTGGCTCGGAGACTCGTCTACCTCCGACGGGACCGCTTGACCTTCCCCTGCGAGAACTAGCCCATGTATTGATGCACTCTGATTGGTTGACTCCAGATTTTGATCAACTGTGCCTGGACAAGCACGTGAAAGGAGTGCTGCCGAGGGCATAAGCCGGTCACTCGGGGTAGGATCTAGCGAAGTGTTTGGTGGAAGCTGGGGAAGAAGCCAAAGGTGTCAGTGAGGTGGTGATACGGGCAGTGCCGAGTTCAGGCCGATGGGAGCCGGTCGATGACGTCGTTCATCGTTTGTCGTCAACATCGAGAAGTGAGGAAGTTCACCCGCCTCAAAACTGGAAGACTGGTAAGTTTGTGGTGTGGAGTGCAATGACGATGGTCGGGACGGAAAAACTGATGGTATCTACGTAGTGTTGCAGGTCCGTGAAGCAGGCTTGCACATGTAGGCTGACATAGCGATCCCTTCCTGTCCTGCACCCGAGGTCACTCCACGATCAGCTAACCTTTTCGGACCCCGACTTTGCCTCACCTGGTCTACCCCATATCCCCCGAAGCTCAAACACGTTAAGCCGTCGATGCCTGCCGAGTCAGCCAGACCCTTTTTTGATGCGGCCGCGAGACAGTGCCGCTTCAGTGGCCGCACCATCTGCGCGGCCGGGAAGCAACACATTCATTGAAACGATACGTCAGGGCGTCTCGAAAGGTGGTCGCGGTAGCTCAGCGGTGCCTGGGCGTGGAGGCTGTGACGCGAGAATGTATCGGATTGGCTAGATCACCCCATTCGGAACGCGGAGAAGCGTGACGTAGATTGATGTGATTCGTGGCCTGACACTATGGCACGCGGAGATGAGCTTGGGTGGAGAGACCATCGCACAGCCTACTCGTGATGTACGCTTCCCCGCACGAGGCTACAGTATATACTTCCAAACGTCCCCGCTGCTTGGAAGCTTTTGAGGTACATCAGGTTTCAAGCAATCAGCAACTACCACAATCAAGACATTCGACACAACTACCCCAATCTTGGCTCAGGTTTAAAGCATCTACCACCACGACCAAGCGCTGTATATAAACTACACGACGACTCTCGAATTCGAAATCGACCAACTCAACCAGAATTCATACAACATCTTCACCCACAATGCCTTTCCGATTCACTCCACTTCTTCGCCAGAGGCTCTTCACCACATCAACACGATCACGCAACGCCATCGCCATTGGCGACGTTGCAACTGAGCAACTGGCGGCGGCGACCAAGGCTGTTCCCAAGCTCGGAAGGATCGCAAAGTGGTATCTTCCTTCGATGGCTGTCGCCGCTGTGGGGATGATGTACATCCCCGCCAGTCTCTACGTCCCCCGCGTAGAGCCAAAGCCCAGATCTGTCACACTTGATGCGGCCAACCGTCACATTGGTTACAGCATCACCACTGCCTTGAACGAGTCCAACCGTGCCATCCACGTCCCTGTTGAGCTCACTCAGGAGCAGAAGAACCAAGCTCTTATGGACCTCTATGGCGAACGTTCCAGCCTAGAGGATATGGAGCGGGCCATCGCTGGTATGGAAACCCGGGCCGTGAGCCAGAAGGACAGGAACGCGGCACTCGAGGCAGCCTACGGCGACAGGAGCAGCATCAAAGACCTTGAGAGGGCCATGGAGATCTACGAAGTCCAGTGAATACATCAAATAAGGTGTATGAAGTGAGACAAACAGCCACCAGCTTTGAGCTGATTGAGGCACCCACACTACTTCCTGTAAAGGATAGGGTACGACAAGGAGGAGAAGTATTGCAACGCACACAAGACGTTGCAGGTCACCCCGCCAGGGCACGAGAAGACCGCCGCTACAAAACCAAAGCCACATTACCATGGCCCCAGGATGCGACGGTGGAAGAAGACACACGAATCACATGAGGAGAAGGAGAAGGAGAAGGGGAACGCAGATTGGAAGCAAAACTATCCACGAGATAGCTACGAAGTCACGAAGCCATCAACATCCATAGCGATAAATTCTATATGTTCAAACCAAACTATTCGCACACTTACCTTTACCGATTCCACTAAATACCAGGCAAGTATGATCATCTCCATTCCCAGCCACTTCACAATACCCCTGACGTTGTACAACCACAATTTCTCTTCCGACGTTGGTGGTCTGTCCGCCCTGTACAAGGCCGTTACACAACCCGACAACACCCGAACTCGTCCGACGGCCGCGCGACGCAACACCAGCAGAGCCGCATGTCTGTGCACCACCCAGCATCATAGCTTCAAAGTACCGGGGACCTCCGTCATTGTACATTGCATTTGGAAAATTTGCAGGTCGATTGGGAAATGAGATCATTGTTGAGAGCGTACGGTGCGAATTGAACTTTTTGAGGGTCCTGGCTTTGCGCTGGTGCGATGCTGGCTGTCTGTGTTTGGGCCTGCGAAGTTGAGTGCGCGCTTGTTAAGTCGACATGGCAAGGCTGGCGGATGTCGGAGGACTGGTTGTCGAAGTGCTTTCCATCCGAGAGTTTGTGTAGAGTAGTTTTGGAGCAAACCACAAACACTGGAGTGATGATACAAAAGATTATTCGACGCCCTTGGTAGACACTGCACACTGTTCATTGCTCATGGCTGATCTGTCTACTGCGTATGCTCCAGCTATCACGCCCAAAACCATCTATGTTGTTTGCGTTTGGTACAGGTTCGAACTCACTGCTACTCACAGTCGGCTGACACGCGCATTCCCCTCCATCATTGGTTCTCCACCCACTCAACTCACCGACATAGACGGTAACAAGTACTGGACATGGACCGCAGTCAAAGACGGAATGGCGCTTGAGTTTTGCTCCAAAGATATTGTGAAGCCTGACTTTCGTGTTGAGACATGGTATCTCGCCAGTGTCGAAAGCTATGGGGTCATCAGAATGCGCATTCGTGAGGCAATGATGGCGACTGAGGGTTTGGTCAAGGCACGTAGAGAGGAAGACATGCGGGCCAAATTCGATTGGGGTGTGGGGAAGAGCAGGTTGCATGGTTGTTTCCAGTTCGAGGAGGGAAGCCAGACAAGACGCGTGTATCTGACGTACGATGTTTTGAGGAAAGAAGCTGAAATGCTTCCTGGGAAAATTCCCTCTAGAGAGATTGGCGTTCCGGAAGTTGTTCGCAATTTTCTGGAGCACGCCACGTAGTGAAGCTGACATGTTTTTTTTTCGATGCGAGAAAATATTTGGATATGATGTAAGTATGTACTCCAACCGCTTGTTTACTACCAGAGTATCAAATCACGCTCAGCGTTTCTCCAACATCTAGTTGGATGCTTCTTCCTCTGCTTAATGCAAAACCCAAGTCCAATTCCACTCCATCGCTGTGCATCTATCGTCTTTTAAGGGGTATCGTCATCATATCGCTCTGTTTTCTGTCCCTACATCAAGAAGTAGGCAAATGCGCCAGCAAGACCAGCAAATGTCACGCTGCCGGAAAGTGACGATGCAGCACCAGTGGAAGAAGCAGGTGTGCCTGACGCTGTGCCAGAGGGTGATGTCGATGTGGTGTTCTCTGTGAGGTTGCCACCAGTACCGGCCTTGACTGTAGGCGATACATTGTTGCTGGCGTCTGCGGATGCGTTCTTGAATGCGTCCAGGGTCCTTGCGCCAGTAGCCCTGATACCTGTTAGTAATTGATCAAGACTGCAAGGATCAGGGATTATCACTTACGGTGGGTTGATCACACCGACCATGCCACTCTGGCAGTGCTTTCCTTGAGTGCAGTAGAACCAGATGGGTTGCGATGCGTTTGTAACTTCGTATGTGAATGTCCAGTTCGCAACGTTCTGGGTGTCGCTAGTAGGCACGAAACCACTCCAGAAGCCGTTGTTCATTGGCGTGCATGGAGAATTGAAGGCAGCCTGGGCGATAGAGTGATTCTTGGGCCAGAAACGGAAAGTGACTGTGTCACCCTCGGCTGCAGTGATGGAGTCGGGCTTGAAGACGAGCTCGCCAGTCTTCGTACCGACTGCAACTTTGTGTTCGACTGCAAGAGTCGAGCCAGCGAGAGCTGTGGCAGCGAAGAATGTAGAGAAATGCATTGTGATTGGTCGAAGTGTGCTGGATCTAGCTCGTTGGATGTTGGTGGTGATCGTGGTTGGAAGCAAATATTATTATGTGAAACTAGTAGAGAAGTGAAGATTGGACCTGCCTGAGTTGATACATCATTTGAGAGAGTTTGAGGCCATTATATAACATATAAGAAATACTTTGCCGCCGAGCTACAAAAATCCAAGATGGAAGTGTCGGCCTGGGCCAGGCAACAACGGAACGTCTTCGAGACTTCAGGCGTCGCGAAGGCATGAATAATCGATGCCTTGATACTTGAAACGTCGTTTCTCGAGACTACATGTCACACAGTGGAGGATGCTATTGGGCACATATACGTTTGGCGCCTCGGTATAGCCACAGGAGCTGGTCGACATAAGCACAAGTGTAGGTCCTGAATGTGGCTGAAGGCACGTCGGCGCGTAGAGTGCTACTCTGAGATCTGTAGTGTTTCTGCACAGGGGATGAAACTAGATGACGGCTGTCGTTGGAAACGTGAGTTGTGTGGGAGGAGCAACTAGCGCGCACTGTCACCTTTTGACAGCAACCACCGGCAACAACGGCCGCTTGTCGCCATGACATCTGAGGAACCGAGTCCTCGACAAGCCACTGTCGCGTCTCAAGCGCTATTCTCGATACCACAACAACTATCGCTTTGTGGATTAATAGCTGCGCCTTCGCCACGGTCGTAATGACCGCCTCAGCTCAGCACCTACCCTTCAAAGTCTCACTCGGATCTAGGGCTTACACTGTCACCACGCAGCGGCTCTACATCGGATTGTCACTTTGCTATGACCTGGCGCTCAGGTCAACGTGCGGATTCGAGAAGACTCGATGGAGATGTTCCACACCAGCATGAGAAGCGACTACTACCAGCTGTGTAGCTGACTGCGACACACGGGTGCAGAGCTCGTTCATCGGCCCCTCTATCTTTCTGCGAGACATCGCACTGCCATCGTCTCCAATATGTGAGCAGTGAGCACTACTATTATCATAGTCTCTAGACAGGACAGCGTTACAAGCACCCGTGTGATCATATCCCCTCAATCCTGATGTGGACGCTCCTTCCGCCACACCCGGCAGGGTCCACCACGGCCTTTACTTCTTTCAGTGCTGGCATCTACAACCCCACCCAAAGATAACCTGATCAGATCACGGAGTGGCAAGCTTGCGCTGCGAAATGTATTGACCAGTGTCGAACGTTACTCGTTGCGGCCGATACGGATGTAACCCGCTGTTCAGCTAGCTGTTAGCCTCGGACAATTCTCTCGCTTGTGCAGCTTCAGAAGCTGGACCCACTTGCATGCTGCCAAAAATATACCCGCCTCCACATACTCTCTCGTGTTCGTTCACACTATGAGCTCACCTACTCTATTTGCTTGTTGAGCACCGCCTGCACATAGTCACCTGCGCTGACGGTTGTAGCTAGCCTCACCACACCGTCTTCGATACCATGGATCTCCCTCGTCTTGAGCCCATCGTTGCCGGGTACGACAGTTGCTATGACGAAAGTATGGAATGAAGCTGTATACGAGAAACGGAGTATCTGAGTATAAGAACGGTCATGGTCGCAGAGGATCAGAATCATCATCAGCTCGAGCAATCATCCAGTACCAACTACACTACACTAATCACCACTTCGACTCAACTCTCGTCCATTTCAATCACATCAACCCTCAAAATGAAGTTCTCCATCTCCGCCCTTGCTCTTGGCCTTGCTAGCATCTCCTCTGCCATCTCTGGTACGATATCACGAGTCACCCATCACTTACAACTCTAACACTCACCAGTCTCCTATGACACCGGCTATGACGACGGCAGCCGCGCCCTGACCTCCCTGTCCTGCTCCGACGGCGCCAACGGCCTCATCACCAAGTACGGCTGGAACACGCAAGCCAACGTGCCCTCCTTCCCTCGCATCGGCGGCTACCAGGTTTGTTCTCCTCCACCTCACTCACACCAACATCCACTAACTTTTCCCCCAGGGCGTCGAGGGCTGGAACAGCGCCCAGTGCGGCACCTGCTACGGCGTCACCTACAACGGCAAGACCATCTACGTGCTCGCAGTCGACCACACAGCTACAGGCTTCAACCTGGCCAAGGCGGCCATGGACGAGCTTACCAACGGCCAGGCTGCAGCGCTGGGCCGCATTGATGCGCAGTACGCGCAGGTGGCTACCAGCAACTGCGGGTTCTAAGGTTCTAAGCCCGGGCGTGTGTTGGTATGATTGATGATGTTATTGCAAGGTGTGGAAGCCGTAGAGGCTGTTTAATGTTTATTGTTTAGACGAGTTGGAGTTACATAGCGTGCATGATGAAGTGCATCTTTTTTGCCTAGAAGCGAGTCGTTCCTTATCACGGACATGTAAATATGAAACAAGACTTCTTCATGAAATTTTCCGTGTTACTGATGCTGTTGTTGGTATAGTCTGGTGAATTTCATCATACCCACTATGTTCATGTCTCGACTACAGACGTCTACAAATTGTTGTTAATCATGATGCGGGAGTAGCAGTCGCGATATTATACAATCTAAGCTATTTTTTTTCCAATCATGGGTAAATCGAGGTATGTTGCCACCAACGCCACGCAATGCAATGCAATGCATCTATCCATCTATCGAACCATGCATATCATACAACAAGTCCTCTTTTTGGTATTACACAAATGATACACATCCCCAGTTCACTCCACTGCAGTCCTTCAGACCAGACAAGACAAGACAAGCAAGGTATAACTAAATCAACGCCTCACCCCTAAACATGGCCTCCCTAACCTCCCTCACCACATCCGCCCTATCGCCCGCGCCGAGCAACACAATGCCCCTCCCTCTGCGGCCCATGCGACCCGTGCGCCCAAGACGGTGGATGAAGTCAATCGTGGTATGCGGGACATCGTAGAGGATGACGTGGCGCACGGAAACGGTGTCGATTCCCCTGCTGCCCAGATCGGTAGTGACGATGACTTTTGTGTTGGCGAGGGTTCTGCTCGTGGTGGCTTTTGGTTGTTGCTGCTGCTGTGATTGCGTTTCGTCACCCTCGGTCGCTAGTTCTTTTCGCTGGCCAAAGGAGGGGGAGATGGAGCCGTCGGTGAAGGAAGCGAGGGTTTTCGCTTGGCGGACGGGGTCGGTGTCGCGGTGGAAAGCTAGGGCGTCGATGCCCTTTTTGCAGAGGTATTCGGCGACTTCTTCCGTGTCTTCTCGCTCGTTGACGAAGACGAGGATGCGTTTTGTTGGAACCGAGTCGTTGCCTTGTTCTGGGTCGTATTCAGAGGACGATTTGCCGATTTGCCAGATGCTGTCTGCGCAGGCGAGCATCTTGTTGCCGCGGTAGGGGTCTTTGTTTACGTCGACGACGCCTAGCTGCACGCGACGTGGGATGGCGTGCAGGTTAGGGGTGACGAGGCGCTGCATGTCGGGGAACTTGTCGAGGAGGAATTTGTCGAGGTACTTGGGGATGGTGGCCGAGCAGAGAACGAGCTTCTTGAGGGAGGGAGTCGCGCGGTCCAGGATTTCGGTTGTGCTGGGCTTGAAGCTCCTGTCGAAGAGGGAGTCTGCTTCGTCGCAGATGAGATGGGTAACGCGGGCGAGGATGTTGGGGTTCGACTCGGCAATGGAGGCGAGGAGGGGCGGCGTGCTGATTACGACGTCGACGCCGTGCTCGTTGAAGAGACGGTTGCGGATTACGGTTGCGCTCATCTTTGCGCTGATGGGGGCAGCACGGAACTTGACGGTGTGGGAGAGTGACTTTGCGACGGCGCCTACTTGAGCGACGAGCTCGGCAGAGGGAACGAGGATGATGGCGCGCGGGCGGGCAGGGTCGACGGCTTTGTTGATTGCCGGCTCGGGGGCGTCGAACATGTCGCCGCGTTTGGTGTTGGGGTGGTTGGCGGCTTCTTGGGCAGCGGCAGCAGCTTCGGCGTCTTCGTCTTCCTTTTCCTGGGCCTCTTCGCGCTTGATGGCATCGAGGGTGGGGAGCAGGTAGGCAAGCGTCTTGCCCGAGCCCGTCTCGGCGGCGAGAAGGAACGACTCCGGGCCCGACGACTTCTTGGAGAGGCCTCTGGTGCGCTTCTCCCTGCGCAGGCCGAGGAGTGCTGGTATCGCGACGGCCTGGGCAGGCGTGGGGTTGCGGTACTCGAGGTCGGGCAGGGCGTCCTTGACAGCGGCCTGGACGGTGTCGATGAGAGGGAACTTGTCGAAGGCGTCGTACTGCTCGAGCTTGCCCTTGACGGCCTTGCGCGAGGCGTAGGGAATCTCGTGGAGCGAGCGCTGCATCTTCAGGGCGTGGAAGGGCTCCGACCTGGTCCGCCTCTTGCCGTCGTCACGCCCGCGAGGGTTTCTGTCGCGGTCTGCGTGCCCTCGCTCGCCGGCCCTCTCTCGTTCTCGCTCTCGCTCTCGCTCCAGCATGGGCGGCGCGCGCGTCTTGTTGAGGAACGAGTAGGGCTCGCGCTTCTTGCGCGCCGGCTTGTCGTCGGCTGGCTTGTCGACGGACCGCGACAGTTGCAGCGTGTCGCGTCCATGGGTCGGGCGCTGTCGTGAGCGATCTGCGTCGTCGCGCCCTCGAGCATCGCGGCCGCGCGGTGGGCCAGCGCGAGAGAAGGCGGCGCTGTCGCGGTCCCTGGGTGGTGGGCGCGAGCGCGGGGGTAGCGAGGAGCGAGCGCGGTCACTGCGGTCACTGCGGTCACGCTGCACCTGTGTATAGAGACGGCTCTGCAGCACGGGCAGGGCTGCTCGCGGCGCTTGGCCCAGCAACGAGCGCACCTCGCAAAACGGACAGGCTCGGGCGGCCTGGCGGAGCATGGCGATGTAGGGAGGCAGTTGGGTCTTGGGTCTTGGATCTTCTCTCTCTGCCAGTGGAGGATGCAGACGCAGTTCTTTCTCACGTGCACGCACTGACTGACAGGCCTAGCTGCGGTAACTTTTTTGGCGCCACTCGCCGCGGGAGACCATCGCCATCATCGCCCACCCATGGCCCGTCAAGCGCGGGCGCACGGCCCCCCCAGCTGCGAACTGCCCGCCCATCGCCGTAGCAACTGCTCTCGACGGCCTCGACGGCCTCGACGGCCATCGTGTTGACAAACTTGATTGCACCCCCGGCCGATCAAGTGCCTTAACTGCGCTGCACAGCCCATCCTCCCCCCTCGTCCACTACATCAACAAAGCGTCCGCGCTGCATCTGCCCTTCGCTTCTTTGTTCGTGTCTGCTCGCCGTGGAGCGCGCATCCTTATCGGTTGTTTGTGTTTGGTGTTGGTCCTTTGTTGATTGCCTGCCGCCAACTGCACCACGCCGCCTCGACGGCGCTGCCCATTCTTCGGTAAACATTCCAGTCCTGCCGTCTGCTCCATCTGCTCCATCCACCCCCGCGAGTCATCATGTCGTCGCGCAAAGAAGCAGTAAGCTTGGGGAAAGCCCTTGGACAACGCGCCCCGCCAACTAACACGTCCAGGTCTCGCCGCTGCGCATCAACAAGACGCCCACCGCCTCGCCTGCAAAGGGCAGCGGCCGCCCGCTCTCTGAAATTGCCTCTGGCGAGCACAGGAGGAACTCTCCGAGCTTCGACCAGACAACAAAGGTATGCATCCACCCCATCACTGCCCACAACAATGCGCCTGCCTTGCTTCGCCCTCGCCCACCTGCTGACGTCGCCCAGCGCATGTATCTCAACAAGGAGACATCGCCGTTTGGCTCGTCGCCCTTCCAAAACAGCCCACGCCTGTTCTGGAAGGAGCAGACAACCTCTCCCCGCGACCGCTTTGGTGATTCCGAGAACAGCTTCAACGAGGACACCCAGCTGCCCTTGTCGCCCAAGCGCAACTCGATTGAGAACCTCAAGAAGCAGTCGCGCGTCAAGAACAGCAGCATCTTCGCCCGCGAGCAGATGCACGCCTACGACCCCACATCAGTCCAGCCATTGGATCGGCCACTTGCTGCTGGGCGGCCACTGAGCACCTCCATCCAGGGCAATGCCTTTGGTGGTCAAGGCCTGAACGGACTGCGCCAGCACGACGAGTCCCCACAGAAGAGCCACCGCCGTGGCGAGAGCTTGACACATGTTCCTCAGCTGAGCTCCATCAAGACATCACCAGCCAAGCTGCCCACACAGTCCTCCTTCAGCTCACCCTTCTCTTCGCCCACCAAGGATCGCCCCTCATCATCTGCTGGCCGCGCCTCGCCTACCAAGTCATCTCTTGTCAACAACGGTCGCTTCAACTCCCCTCAGTACAACCCTGATTCGAGTGTCCTCTCCGACGATGACGACATGAAGCACCAGACACCTCGCGCGCTGCGCCGACATGCCAAGAGTGTAACCTTTGACGCTGCTCCTCCCACAATCACAGAGTACGAGCTGGTCACACCCGATCCATCAGCAGCATCCGGCTCGCGCGAGGGAAGCTACGAGACGGACGAGGAGGAAGAAGAAGAAGAAGAAGAAGAAGTGAGCTTTGACCAGGACGACAGCTTCGACGCCTCGCTTGAAGACACCGACAAGACACCAGTCGTCCTGCCCGAGGACTGGCGCCACATGAGCCCAGATGCAGCAAACGGGTCGCTGACTGACCTCTACGACGATGTCTTCGACCAACGCGACCAAAGCCCAATGCCAACAGCCCAGCCCAACGGTGCTACCGACGGCTCGCGACACGGCTCTACACACTCGGAGGGCTCGCCAAGGCCGCTTCCACCTCTTCCGGGCATGAACTTGCAGCGACCAGGCTCGAGCGCTGGAGAGACGTCGAGGTCACTTCCCCAGCTTCCTCCTGCTTCTGGCTTCTCCAAGGCCGATCTCCTCAACATGCGCGAAAGCTCCATGTCTCTGGAAGACAGGCTTCGTCTCATGAACTTCGATGGCGACCGCGACACCCACACACCCACCCAGGAGAGCCACGACAAGACAGCTGGCGGTGAGGTCGAGGTTCACGTGGCCGAATTGGAGGATGCAGAGACGTCGATACTGACTGTTGACGCTGAGCAAGAGCCTGCTATCCCTCACATCTCGCGCGAGTCCATCCTGCGCGGTGTGCAGAGCCAGAAGTTTGAGGAGCATGAAGACAGCTACGCATACGATGCCGAATCAAGCCCCGAGCGTAGCTACGGCGACTTGGCTGACTTGGATCCCGACGTCCCGATTCCTTCTCGCGAGTGCTCATCCAACTTTGATGAGACGGCGCACCAAGGTCAGGCTGTTCCCATGTCGGAAGCCGACAGCATGCTCGATGCCTACTCGTACGAAAAGGCCGAGGATGTGGATGGCTCTCCAATTTCTCAGCTTGACGACTACGAAGCGCCCAAGTACGAAGCTCCTGACTACGAAGGCGCTGGGTATGGTGGCGATGAGCTGGAGCGTGAGAACTCGGCAGACTCGGAGAGCTCAGTCATTCGCCATCCAGTAAGGGACGACACGGAAGAAGCTGCCTCTGAGGAGGAGGATGTAAGCATGAGCCAATACTCTTCTCAGCCAGACGAGCAACAGTATGTGTTGCCAGAGGAGCAGGCGGAAGAACAGCCAGTGGAAGCTGCTGAGGAACATCCTGAGGAGCAGCCAACTTCGCAAAGCACCATCGACAGTTCTGGGCCACCAACACCTACAGTAGTTGCAGAGTCTCCATCTGCGGCAGAGAAGAAGGCTCGTCAGGACGAGCTTTTTGCCAACTTCGACAGGGAGCAGTCGATGGATTTGAGTCTCGATCCCCTCAAGTCCTCTTTTGCAACCGCACCAAGCCCCCTCGACACCGCTCCCAAGATGGAGGCTATGCGCGACTTCTTGCAACGACCTGCCACACCTGAGGTCATCGAAGAGACTGTTGAGGAAGAATATGCCACGTCCGACGAGCCCGGTAGCCCTGACTCGGTCATTCGGCACCCAGTGGTCATTTCACCACCTGAAGTAGACTCCGACGCCGAAGTGCCTCAGCGCGAGGCTACCATTCGGGGCACTGGCGGTCACAAGCTTAGGACACGTCCATCGCTCATCCCTGATGAAGTTGACATGGCAGCTACACGCCGGCAAGTCAGCGGCACTTACCCTCCTCCAGTTCCTGAGAGAAGCCCGAAGCGTCAATCCCTCAGCTTTGAGATTGGCCATGTGGACGACGACTCTCAGCTAAGCTTTGCCACGAGGGAGAGCCGCATGCTTGACCTTGACCTTGGCGATGATTCAAACGACCTCAGTTTCGGTCTTGACAATGAGTTTGACAAGATCATTGAGTCGCAAAAGGTAGACTCCCTTTTTCCTTTACCCTCTTATGCACATTTTCCGAGCTCTATCGCTGCACAACCTAGTGCAGCTGCTCGAGTGTTTGATGAAGGCTTCGTCTGTACGTACAGTCCCGCTAACGGCTTTGTCCGCGAACAGAAGGGTTACCTGATGCGAGAGAACACCAAGGTAGTTGTTGCCAGCAGCCGACAATTCAGCGACGAAAAGGCTCCGGCAGAGATCGGTACCGCTGATACTACAACTGACCAGAAGCTTGCTAAGGCACCAGCACGCAAGGCTAGCGCTGAGCGCAAGCAGGCATGGACAACCGAGCCGTGGAATGGCAAGTCGCGTCGTAAGAGTCTCCGAACAGCGTCCGGGGCTCGCAAGGCTCGCACTTCTGGTGTCGCACCACCACTTCCTGGACAAGAGTCTGCTGTAGCTGCTGGTCTCGATGCTGTCACTGAACAAGGGGATGATGAGTTCGAAGATGGTGAGGAGCGCGGACGTGTGTTTGTCAAGGTGATTGGTGTCAAGGATCTTGATTTGCCATTGCCTAAGAGTAAGTGCATCGGCCTATCAACTAACGCAAACGCTAACATCACTCTGCAGCTGAGCGCACATGGTTCCAACTCACTCTCGACAACGGATTGCACTGCGTCACAACATCTTGGTTGGAGCTTGGACATTCTGCTCCGATCGGGCAGGAGTTTGAGCTTGTTGTTCTTGATGACCTCGAGTTCCAGCTGACTCTCCAGACCAAGCTTGAGCCTCCTGCAAGACAACCAGAGGTATTCACGGCTGCACCACCCAAGGCTATCACAAAGAAGTCGTCGGGTTCCACCTTCCGCAACCTTCTTTCCTCCCCCAAGAAGCGCAAGGAGCAGGAGCGACGCGCTCAAGAAGAGGCTGACCGTCTTGCTCTTCAACAACAGCAAGAAGCTCAGGCCGCAGCCAAGCGTAACCAAAAGGCCACCGCTTGGGATCTTCTTCACGACCTGGTTGGCGCCGAGGGCTCGTTCGCGCGTGCTTACGTGTGCCTCAGTAACCACGAGAGCCAGGCATACGGGCGTCCGTTGACCGTCGACATTCCCTGTTTCAACGAGTGGGCCGTCGACGACAGTGGCGTCAGCAGTGTCAAGAGCAAGCGTGGTGGTGTCGTCCGACGACCACCCTACCGCGTCGGCAAGCTCACTGTTCAGCTTCTCTACGTTCCCAAGCCCAAGAACGCGACCGACGATGACATGCCCAAGAGCATGAACGCCTGCATCCGTGAGCTCAAGGAAGCTGAGGAGGTCAAAGACAAGACCTGGGAGGGTCTTCTCAGCCAACAAGGTGGTGATTGTCCTGTAAGTGTAACTATTATCTCTCAGCCTCGACACCTTACTAACAACCTCGCAGTACTGGCGCCGTCGCTTCTTCCGCCTTAACGGCACGAAGCTCACAGCATACCATGAGACAACAAGGCAGCCACGTGCTACGATCAACCTTGCAAAGGCAACGAAGCTGCTAGACGATAAGAGTGCTCTCAAGCAGCCATCCGCAACCAAGTCGGGTGGTCGTCGCAAGTCCGCATTCGCAGAAGACGAAGAGGGCTACATGTTTGTCGAAGAAGGCTTCCGTATCCGTTTCGCCAACGGTGAAGTAATTGACTTCTACGCCGACGATCGTGATCAAAAGGAGGGTTGGATGAAGGTCCTGTCCGAGTGCGTCGGCAAGGACATTGCCTCTGGCAAAGCTTGGACCCACATGGTGCTCGAGAAGGAGCGCAAAGACAAGACCCAGAAGCCCAAATCGCAGGCTGGAGCACCCACTCCTCAATCAAAGCCTCTACACGAGGGTGCGAACGCCAACCGTCGGCCATCACACACCCGCACACAGTCCCACGAGGTCTACAGCAAATCGACCCCATTGAGCCCGGCCAAACCACCACACGCCCGGACACAATCGTTTGCGCCAACACCACCACCTAAGGAGCGCGACCCACGTATGGCACCTGCACCTGCACCGCGACCACGGCCACAGACGCAGGTGCAACCAAACACGGGTAGCCAAGGGCGTAGAGACCAGGTTCGATCGATGATCTTTTAAGCACATCCCTATCATCATGGAATATCGATTACCGATCGCTACACTCCCATTCTTGGACATTCACTTACATGCTTCTTCGCTTCGATGTAGGTTCTACAGAAACTAAGATTGCGATTCTTGCGACGGCGGCGCCGCCCGGGTGCTGTGCACTCGGCCGATCGAACTGATCGATTGCATTGACTACTATTTCACTTGGACCGAGTTTTGTATAAACCACCAACCAAGCGTCATCTCTTTGGTTCGAGCCGTCACACAAAGGCCCTACATGGCCATGGGAGAAGATTGAGGATGTTCTTTTCTAATACCTGTCTTTATTGTTCGCATTCTGGTTACCGTTACACACATGTTTGGGCTGGCTTGTATTGATTCCGTTTGGCGTTGGGGAGTTGGGTATTAGTGACTTACGACTGATTGCGCCTCTGTGTAATGATTGCAGACGATGGAACGAGTCGAGGAGTAGGAAAAATACACGATTTCGAGACTTTGAACCCGCCTTGTCTGTGAAGGTGAAAACGCGCTCGTGATGCTGTCGTACCTTGTTTGTGACGCGAGCTCATGCATGTCAGATTAGAGATGGTGATTCTGTACTACGAAACAGCATCCTCGAGCAAACAAATCGTAGTCAGCAGCCCAACCCAAACCAAATATAGGAACTGCTGGCTAGCACAACAAGCATGGCGTTACTCGGCCTTCCCTTTTTCCTTCGCTCGTACTGCTTGATCCAACACCATTGCCATCCTAAACCTGAACTCTGTTCTACCCACCTGCTCACTGTCTTCTTATCTAGTCAGTCAGTCAGTCAGTAAACCGTCCAACATCCCACCATGGGCAACACGCCCTCAACCCCACCACCCCTCATCGAAGTAAACGCGTCAGGAAACTCGTTCCTTGTGCCCCTCTCAAGCACCATCTCGATCCAACCGCCTCCCATAAAAGGAGGCTACCATCCCCCTGCACGACCTCAGCCCTGGTCTCGATCCCGACCCCGACCCCAAGGCGAGCAGCGAGGACCCATCTACGTGGCCGTCGATGCGCCGTATCGTGGAGGTGAGAGGGAGAGGGAAAGGGAAAGGAGGAAGAAGTGTAGACATGCACACGGAAGACGTCCGGATATCAGTTTCGAGCCCTTGCCCATGGAAGAAGAGGGGAGTGCGAGTGAGGGCCAGAGCCAGAGTACACAGCTGGGCGAGATACAGCGGGAGTATAGCAAGGATATCGAGAAAGGGAGGGGTGCGAGGAGGGCGCCGGGTGGCTGTGATCCTAGGGCGTTTGAACACAGAGGTGCGTCGACGGGGTACACGGGTTTGCGGGGAGGGCAGGACGTGGGAGCCGATGGCCGTGCGATGCGAACTGCTATGTGTCCTGGGATGCCGCACACAGGTATGCAACACCCGGATCTGTCGCCGCTTCCTGGTATGCCGCCTCGGTACGCATCGCGGGAGTCGGTACCTCGCTATGCGGCCGACGTTACAGGCATGCCGAATGTGAACCCGTATGCTTCCTACCCGCTGCAAAGGCCGCCAAGTTCGGAGTCTTCGTTATCGGGTCTAGAGGCATCGCCGAATCGGATTCCGCTGCATGTTCAAGAAGCCATTAATCAAGCAGTGCTGCGAAGTGCGTGTGTAGCTGATAGACTGGAATCGATACCCAGCCGGTCAAAGCAAAAGACTCCTGCGCCAGAGAAGATAGACAAGACTGGCACGTTGAATGATGGCTGGGGGGAAGGTTTCGATACATGCACATGTACTACCAACTGCAAGTGCCGCAAAGGGCAGCGTGCAACGGGATGGTATCAAGGCACAGCGCGCAACCCTGAGGGCGAGGAGATACCAGTCAGTGGCAAACTGAACACTCGCTGGGTGCTGGATGACGACATAAGCAAAGACTGCGGCGACCATTCAGACTGCAAGAAGGATTCCAACTCCAGCAGTGACACAGAAACCAGCAGGTCCAAGGTCGCCGGAAAGCGCAATAGCAAGAAATTCAGGGCAAAAGCCCGCGACGACAAACTCGAAAAACTCAAGACCGAAATCGACAGAATGAAGAAAGCTGCAAGGATGAAACATAGGTCTGGACACTTATTCGCGCAGTTTGATTGCGATCTCGAGCCCAGCATAATGGACCCACGATATCCAGACCCCGCAATGCGGGCGCAGCTGCAACTGATGAGATGTAGGGGCGATCCATACCGAACAGCGGACCGCATGGGTGGAATGAAGGCCCCGGGAATGGCGCAAGGCATATTCGATTCTATGACCATGCGTAATTAGCATGGTCCGCGAGTGCCGCCGAAGCATCATGGAATGCGGATGCAGTTTGAGGATGCC
The DNA here is from genome assembly GCA_027946375.1 of Neodidymelliopsis sp. IMI 364377. NCBI lineage: Eukaryota > Fungi > Ascomycota > Dothideomycetes > Pleosporales > Didymellaceae > Neodidymelliopsis > Neodidymelliopsis sp. IMI 364377. Next base: position 27,434 of record JAPEUT010000009.1, on the reverse strand, counting down.
GGTTTTATGGAAGGGTACAATGGCGCAGGCGGTGCGAGTCCAGAGCACCCTTATGCACAGCCAAGTACAGCAGACGCCAGGGCAAGGAATACCTATCCATCGCAGTCGAAGAGACAGGCGAGGTTCGGATTCCGGCGAGGTGCGATGGAGAGTTCAGACAGCGAATTAGGGACAGCGTTTGACAGAAGCTCGCGAAAAAATCCTGAGAAGACAATTAACAGGCGCCAAGCACGAGGCGGAGGGCATCGTCCACGTTTCGGCCACAGGGATTCTGATCTTGATCTAAGGTTAGGGAGACGACCAGAGATGGACACATCGAGGAACGATGTAGGTGAGACCACCAAGTACGACTTAGCCAGTAGGTCGCACACAATCGGCACCATTAGTCTAGAGCGCCATGAAGACGCACTGCCACAACCTGGATGGCCTCCCGCCATTCCGCTGCGAAGAGGAAGCGAGGGGCGTAACAAGTGGACTACAGACAAACAGGCGCGTGTCGAGACGGATGATGACCGGGACTGTTGAAGATGCATGATCCAAACTGATCGCGTGATATGTGCTCTGTACAGGTTAGCTTCTCACACCTTAGATCTGGACATGGCTAACCACCAATTTTTGACGTCAGAATAAGCTTATACTTAGTCACCGAAGCGTAATCCGCTAACTATCCCCTGTCGGTTGTCAAATCTGATACTGAAATGATGTAAATAGTCTGGGGTCCGCGGACGCATGGCTATGAATCGCCATGCCCAACAGCAGCACATTGCGACAGGCTCCGAGGCGTCTGTATGTGCATCGTTCGATGCCTCGCAGCGCCAATCCAGGCTTAACTCGAAACTATCTGGGCAGCATACATACACCTGCTATATGACAACCCTATTATGTCAATTCTTGTCGCTCAAGTAAAGCGCTAGAACTCTGAATATGCCGTATTGTCGGTGTAATGAAATCAATTTCGTCCTTAGCTCCTCATATAGTTGAGTACCGTATGGTTCAGAGACACGGTGTTCTAAGTTTACTGCAAAATTGGCATCACATCAGAAAGTGTTTGGAGAGCTGTAGATCATGATCGTAACATTCGCTATCTCGACGAGTTAACTCATCCAGGGCTTGACCATTCAGGGTCGCCGGCGACGTTTGAGAAGGAAAAAAAGTAGGTCGTAGATAAGGCGTTCTGAGCCGCGCATCAGTAGGAGTGGAGTGTATAGTTGTGATCCATAGACGCCAGTTCCGATTCGAGAGTAGATCAAAGATGTCCATCTTGGTGTAAATGCGTTATCTTCGGTGAGTACCGAAACCAACTCCTCGCTCAAGGAAAAAAAAAAACCCTAGGATAAAGAAGTAGAAAGAAGTGGGAACCTTGTCTCAATCTGATGAAAAAGTAAGAAAATGCCCATGCCTCCATAGTGGAGCAACTGATAACCTCAGCGAACTGCTCCAAATGACTAGGCGATGGGAGACCCACCTCACTAGCGACTATGAAGCAGTCCAGCCCATACCGTTGGAGGATACGCCGTTGGCAGTGGCCAGACGTTTGCCCTTCTCACTGAGTTTCAGGATGGCGCACTTCTTCTCCACCCACCAGTTCTCGAAGGTGTGAGCGTCCTCCTCAGCTACGCTGCCTGTACGCTTTGCCTCATACCACTCAGTGTCAACCTTGTGGGCAGAGTGACGAAGACGGGGAAGAGCCTCGGTACGCAGGTAAGACAGCTCTGTGGCATATTTGGCATCCTGCGGCTCAAGAGGGGTGGAGAATGAGCGTTCACGAGTCAAGCTGCGCTTTGTCTCAAGCTCTGGAGGTCCAAGTGAAATGGGTGCGACAGTGGATGCAGACTGTGGAAGCGAGAAGGTTGAAGGGACAGGAGAGGTAGAGCCAGAGTCTGATGCTGGGGTGCCACTGTAGGTGGGGGAGGAGATGTCAGACAGGAAGACGCTGCTCGCATTGCTAGCAGTGCGGAACTTCTGAGGGCGGACATCATCGAGCTGGATCACAAGCTCGTCGTCTGGGGACTTCTGGTCAGTGCGGGCACCATCGATGTCCCCACTGTGCTGGTCGAGCCGCTCGAAGCCTACATTTGGTTAGCTTGGTATGCATAACATATGCAATCGTGACATGAGTGGATATCGCGCATCAACACAGCCAATAGCGCAGCATCTCGATAGTAGTACAGAAATAGTAAACGACATACCAGTTAGAGCTGAGGCACCAGCATGCTGCACAGCAGCCAGGCTCGTTTGGACCGAGGCGGGAAGTCGATCCCAGGTGTCTTGCGGCATATACCAAGCAGACAGGTGAGACGGATTGTAGGCAAAAGCATCACCATCCTTGGGGCACGCCGTCCTGGGGGTGTCGAGGTAAGAGCTCGACCTCGAGAGCGAGGATGCAAAGCTGCGACGAGTGGAGCTGCGCCGACTGTGTGGGCGAGATGATCTAGCATCCTGGAGATGGTTGTTGGCGGGCGCCATGTTGACCGTGTTGGCCATGGTGGAGGTGAGGTGGAGCGTAGGTGTGTGTGGCGACTGCTCAAAAGAGGGTTGGGTTGGGGTTGGGCGAGCTTTTAGCTTGAGCACCGGCCAACAGCGGAAGTGGTGGGTGAAAAGAGGGTGAGTGGATTATTTGTATCAGTCAAGGCAGAAAACTCTAGATAAGTATGGGAGGGGAGGTGGGCGGAGCCCTGCAAGGTGTAGGATCGCGGCTGTCGGTGCAAATCGACGCTCGGCGGGCGGGAAAGAGAGAGTGAGTAAGGAATGCGGAGGGCTCGACGGCTGGGGTGTGGGTAGGTCGTGTCGTCCGGAGGCCCACTCTCTGCTGATGGGATGGGATTTTACTAAATTGCCATGGGAGTGACGTAGCTTCCCCGTCGGGTGGGATGGGGCAAGTGAAGGTGGCGGTGCGGCCAAGTAAGGGAACGGCCTATCGAAGGTCAAAGAACGCACAGCAGATCAGGACAGGGCGATTCCATCTGCATCCACACGCAGCTACGGAGCGTCGAAGCAGAACCATGGGGCCTTCCAAGGTTATGCAGGGATAGAAGCCCAACTCGGCGGCCCTGCTGCCCAGCTCAACGGCGCACACCAGCTGCTGCGCGTGCTGCGGCACCATGCTGCGGCACCTAAGCTGGTGCACGACTGCAAGCGTACCCCGAACCAGGTAGCGCCGTGTTTTGCTTATGCCGGCGCAGCGATGAGTGGCTTGACGCTCGCACTCGCTGCAGTGCGCCAATTATGGGAAATTTGGGACGGCAAGACTCACCCGCTGTGTGAAAGGTTGCGACTTTGCAACTGCAGTGACTATCGGAACAAGCCGGGTCGCTTTGGGAAGGCGCGGACGGCCTGCACAGCGAACCACGGTCGAGGCGGTCGAGGCGGTCGGGACGCCGAACGCGGAAAAACCGCCCTTGTTGATCGCTGATCCCAGCCGGGAAACCTTGCCGTGCGGTGCTGTCTGTGCTGTGCTGTGCAACTCTGTAAAGTAAATGTCAAGGGCCAGTCCTGGCGGCTGTCAGTATGTGGTCGTCTGCAAGCCGTATCGCCGTATGGTGGTGTGCATGCATACTACTTGTGTCCTGATGTGTCCTGGTCTGTGTCCAGGGCTGCGTCCGGGTGCTGGCTGTTTGCGCTGTTTGGAGGCCGAGGTGCAAGTTTCAGGAAGCGCCGCGCCATCCATTATATATGTGCCACGAGCAAGCAGACGACGAGACAACCAAGACGCTTGCCTGTGCAGCAAGACATGTGGAGTCCGGCCTTCGGTCCCTGCCACTCAACGCGATGATGCTGAACACCCACAGATGACGAGCTGCTAGCAACATCTGCCTCAAGCCTCGACCACTGCTTCCCCGCATCCAGAAGGTTTGGGCATCACGTTTTGATTGCGCAATGCGTCTGCTTGCTGTCACAGTCCAAGAGGCTGTCTCGTTGTCTGCCTGCTGCCCATCCAATTACGGCGATGTGACATGTACTGGGAGCGAACGAAGCTGAACACGTTGCTTTCATTATTGTGCTGCAGCTCGCTATGACAAGTTGCAACCTGCCTTTGCACTGCAGCGACCCAGTGTCTTGACTGTTGGGCACCATCGACGTGGCCAGGGTCTAAGCCACGTTCTCATACTGCCATGTCAAGCGAACCGTTCCCAACACACTGCGGCACCCTGCTATCCATTACACATGCCGCTCATCGTTATCAGGGTGGTGCGAAACCTGCGTCTCGTGCAGCTTACTCCAATCTGTCCGGTCGTGTCAGCGTTGGTTCCATCAATGGACTGGTGTGGTGCAAACCTTTGGATCAGGTGCAGCCCGGATGCAGTCTCGACCACCTTGCTCACTTGACCCTTCTCCAACGCAAAAGATGCCTCTTCGAACTCCTTCTGCATATCACCGCGGCCGAAGAAGCCCCTGTTGAGTGTCAGCACTGCATCTCGACAGTCATACATGTCCATCACTCACAGATCGCCCCCCTTTCGCGCACTGCTGCAGTCCGACTCGGTCGTCGCCAGTTCCGAGAGGGACTTGGGCTCAGCACCGTTATCCTGTGCAGTACCTTCGTATGCCTGGATCTGAGCCTCATAACTCTCGATGAGCTCGCGCGCTTCCTCCTTGGACCGGGTAATCTTAGGCTCCCTCCAGCTAGCAGGACGCCTGCTGTCCCTGTGCTTCACGAGAAGGTGAGCAGCTCGGATCTTGTCTCCGGAATTCGCGTGATTGGCAGGCGTGACGCCCTTGGAGCTGTGGTGAGCGGCCATGTACTGCTTGAGCTTCTCTGGGTCGGTGCCAGCAGGAGGCTCCCATCGCGAGTCCTTGGTCGCAGCATGGAAGTAGTAGGGCAGGTTCTTGCTGTTGGAGCGGCGAATCTCCCAGCCCTCGGGAAGTCCTGTTTCGCTTGAGGACTGCACGAGTGGTTAGTCGCATGGCCTGTGTTGTCGCTGACCAGCAATGCTAGAATCTCACCATGATAGCAACTTGAGACTGTGAAGGCGCAATGGAGAGACAAGGATCTGTTCGATGTAGAGCGGGGTAGATTCAAGCTATACTGGGCGCTGAGTTCACCAGGTGAGGTTGCACCGACGTCTAGTCTCGATGGCGGCGGAAGTGCGATCGCCGCAAGCTTGCTTGTGCGGGGAAAACAAAGCTGGCCGACGTGGGACCTGCGTTTTGCCAAGCTGTTGACGGGGAGACTGCGGGCCGTGTTTCTCTTGCTCCCAGGCGATGACCAACGCTCGCTCCATCACAGCGCGCCACACCACGATCCTCGACACGACTTGACACAAATTTGGAAATACGCACGTTTCTGCGCAGCAGCACCAGAACGCCTGATCGACTTTCGCCACACCACCACCACCACTACGACCTCCACCTCAGCAACCGCCGCACATCACACCGCCATGTCGTCCCCCGCAGCAGCAGAATATGGGAGCAAGGACCAGCAAGACCCAAACAAGCAGATTCTCTTCCGCTTCTGCTCCGAGTGGTGAGTCGCTGATGCCATCTCTGCGCGCGTGCATCCACTGACCCCCTCGTCTAGCTCAAACCTGCTATTCCCCCGCGAAGACAAGGCTGAGAACAAGCTGCTGTTCGCCTGCAGAACATGCTCCTTCACCGAAGAGGCGCCCTCGTCGTGCGTCATGAGGCACGAAATCGCATCTACAGTCGGAGCTACGGCTGGTGTCACAGCAGAGGTCGCGCAAGATCCTACGGTTGGTCCCTCCGACCCCTCTTCCCTCAACGCTGCTCCCAAAGAAGTCACATGCTGCACCATGTGCGGGCAAGACATCATCTGCACAGAGTGCGGTGAGGACTGGGCTCCAGGTTTCATGCTCGAAGCCGAGGACGAGCCCTCGCACATGGACCTGCAACAGCAAGAAGAATACGAATTCTACGACGATGACTACTTCGACGACGAGGACATGGAAGAGGTCTTGTCTTGAGCAATACCCCTCTGTTGCTTGCCTGATTCTCTTGAACCTGCTCGCTAACAGTTGCGGCCTAGCTACCGCGAATCCAGAAGCAGTGCTCTTGCGGCGAGAACGAGGCTGTCTTTTTCCAGTCGCAACAGCGAACCGCCGACACGGGCATGGTAAGAATGTCTTCTCCAGGTACATGCGCGCGCACCTGACATAAGCAGGCTCTTTACTACGTTTGCTGCGGCTGCGGTAAAGTCACGCAACCCTCATGAGCGATGCATATTATGATGGGCATTGGGCCGGCGTTCTTCCTCTTACATATATGGCGTGGAGTCCCGGAAAAGAGTCTTCTGATACCCATGGGTATTTATACAGTGGCATACACATATTTTACAGTGCCTTTGCGCTCCCTATACTCCTGAAAATGCAATCATTTCTCCTACCCTCATCGACTTCTTAAACGTGCATGGGCGCAAGCGACAGAATCTTGGACCACTGCTTCTGCCTCAGCTCTGCTGCCACGACACCGCTGACTCTCGACCCAATGGGCTCGCCGGCCTTGTTGATCAGCACGCAGGCGTTGTCGTCGAACTTGACCACGCTGCCGTCTGGTCGCTGCCACTTCTTCGCTGTGCGCACCACGACTGCGTGCCTGACATCTCCTCGGCGCACCTTGTTTGCAGCGCTGACGGAGACACTGTTGCCCGTCTCAGGGCCAAAGTTTCGCTGCTTCTTGACGACGACTACGATGCGATCGCCTGTGCTGTGTTAGTCCAGTGCTTTCTCCCTCCAGGACAGGGCAGGGCATGGCAGGGCAGTGCATCCTCGACATACCAACTTTGGCCGGGCGCTTCGATCGCAGGACGTTGACGCACTCGACTATGGCGGCGCCCGAGTTGTCGATGCAGTTGACGAGGGTCTAGAATGCGGCGCATCAGTAGCCATCCCGGTGGCTGCAGCGAGGGTGTTGTCGTCGTACCTTGAGCTGGATCATCGTGTGTGCGTGTGTATTCACGTGTGCGTGCGTTCGTCCAGGATCCCACGAGAATGCAAATGGCTGGCGACGCGGTTGTTGCGGGCTGTCGACGGTCTCCAGCACAAGTTTGCAGCGTCGATGTTCAGATGTCGTCGGGCAGACCGGCGATTCCCGCGCGCCTAGCCCGACTATTGGCTGCGCTGCTCGCTTCTCGCTTCTCGCTTCTCGCTTTCGCGTCAAGCCCTGTGCAGCCCCGGCTCTCCGATCAATGAACCGCAGGGGTGCCGCGAAAGGGCCCATTTGCTAAGTGCTTGCGACTCAGCCCAGCACCCAGCCTTGTTCTCCGCTGACCGCGAGTCTTGCGCTATTTCCGTCTCCGCTGCCTTTGTGCGGCGCCGCTCCTTTCCTTCCTCCTGCGCAGTGCAGCGTTGGTTCTGCTATTGTCCTTCATTGTTGCCGTATTGTCGCCGTCGTTCCTTCCCAGGTGAAACTGGCTTGTTGGCGGCTTATACGTCACCCCCAACCACCCCTTTAAGCATCCTTCACGCCCATCCGCTGCGCCGCGCACTCAGTTCTACGACAAACACGCTATCTTGGTATCGCGACCTCTCGCGCATCATGCCACGCAAAATTGGGGGAGTCAGGGGCGGTCTTACCCTGGAGAAGCTGGCATCGTACGACGATGTGATCACGGATGCGCTGGTTGACAAGGTGAGTCGCAGCCCGGCAAGACCGCGATAGCTCGGTCGCAGAAGACTGGACAAGCAACGGGGCTAAGCTGGGCGTATTCAGGTCTACTACTGGACCACAATTCGCAAGAACCACGGTGGGCGCTTCGCTGCGTCTCGCGGCATGCATGAAGAGGATATCGCCGATCGCATCCGCAAACATGTTATCTGGGAAAAAGAACCTGCCGAAGCGGTGCAGGAACTGCTGAAATTGCCGGGACTGCGCAAGTTCATGGCGAGTATGAAGGATGAAAAGGACCAAGAGCAGTTCAAACGTCACCTCCGGAGATACGTCAACATTTACATGCCGGACTGCCCGTTCGAAGTCACCACGACCAACCGCTACACCATCACCGAGCACGAGGCCTCGATCACGGCCCGAAGAGACATCAATCCACGCGAGGAGATCAAGTATCTTACCGGCGTCCAGGTCGCAATGACCGAAGAGCAGGAGCAGAAGCTGGAATTGGCGCGCAAGGACTTCAGTCTGGTCATCTCCAGCAGGAGGAAGACGCGCTCACTGTTCTTGGGACCTGCACGTTTCGCCAACCACGACTGCGACGCAAACGCAAGACTGTCCACAAAGGGATACGATGGAATGCAAATTGTTGCCGCGAAACTGATAGAAGCCGGGGATGAGATTACAGTGTCTTACGGCGAGGATTACTTTGGCGAAAACAACGAGGAGTGCCTTTGTCACACGTGCGAAGACCGTGGGGTGAACGGATGGGCTCCAATGAAGCGGATAGAGGAGAGCGAGGACGAAGAGGACGAAGATGAAGTTGCACAGCTGGAACAAAAGCAGACAGACAAGGAAGATGCGGGAGCTCCCAGCAACAAACGCAAATCAGAGTCCTTGGACGGCGATGCATCACAAGAACTCACACCTCGAAAGAAAGGTCGATTCGTGAAAAGATCGCCTCAACGCGCCCTGGAACCTCTCCGAGAAGCGACCCTCAGGAAGGCGCACAGCACATTATCGCTACCGCAAAGCTCCCCAGTTTACAGTATCGAGGATTCAACAACCACATCCCCACCGAAAGCACGGGTTATCCGCAACCTGCAACGTGACGGCCTCCTCACGCCACTTACTATGAGTCTGGATGAAACCAACTCGTCACGCGACACAAGCCCACAATCGCTCGCGCATTCGCCAAAGTCTGCGCACTCTACCGATGCAACCTCAATTGATGAGGACCACCCACAAGAGAGTCTGCCGAAGATCAAGATTGAATCCGAGACCTTACACGAGAATCCCACGCTGGGAGTGGCTACGCTCGTGACGCAAACCACCACAACAACGGTAAACGCCCCGTTGCCCTCCCTTCTCTTCCCAGACGACGACAGCACATCGGATCTCAGCGATCTCTCTGAGAGCCTTGAGTTCGATAGTGAACATGAAGAAATCGTCAAGCGCAAATATCGCCCGACACTACGCACAACACGTTCAAAATCTAACAACGACTACCAGAACCGCATCGGCACACCTGTCACACTCGAAATGGAGGAAGGTTGGGTCGAGAATAAGCGTAAACGCGGCGACTACATGACCAGCAGCGCCCGTCTGTCCGCGAAATACAGCAAGTGGGTCGAGTGTCAGACGTGTGACTCTGAGTTTGTCCAACTAGATGGCTATCACACACGGAAAGAGTGCCCACGATGCGAACGTCATTCGAAGTTATATGGTTTCCGATGGCCAAAGACAGAGAAGGAAGGGAAACATGACAAGGACGAGCGTGTCCTCGACCACCGTACGGTCAACCGGTTTGTTGATCCTGAAGAAGAGCGCGAGCTCAAGCACAACAAGACGAACAAACTTTTGAAGAAGAGCATGTTAGAGAGGTACTCAACGCCAAGAAGCGAGAGGAGTAGCATGAGCACGAGTGTAGACGTGGACACACCACCGAAGAGGCGGCGGCGAGCGAGGAAGACGATGTAAAAGCGTCTTCGGCTGAAGGGGATAATCGTACTTTCGCATATTCATATTTGGAGTAAGTGACGCATCGCGCAGGACAAGGGCATCGCATTGTGCAGTGGCGCATGGAGTATTTAGACATGATATATTGTTCGACTTGGTAAATCACTTTGGGTTGCGCTTTGGCGTATTTTCGCGACACTAAATATTTGGTATGCGCGAATATCATATTGGCGATGAACGGCCGCTAGGAATGTATAGTATGATATATAGTAATGGTACAGTCACACGAAACTCTGCTACTCCGTAATAATTACTGATGTGTCGCGTCTTCGTGCTTCCCCAGCTTTCTTGGCACTCCCGCGGACTTCGACGTCACAGCTAGGTATATAACTCGTGGTTACGTCTCACGGCTGCCTGCTGTATCTTTGCCCCACCACACTCAGCAGCACAATGTATCGCATACGGTTTCGAACACTTCCAAGTGCGCTCCATCGATCTACTCAAAGGACGTCAAACCAGGTGTTCTTCCGGGGCTACCAAAAGATACCTTTCGGCCGCCCCGGGCCCCAGTACCAGCGCTTCAACGCTCGCTCGGGCATCACCGGCCTATTCACGCGCTGGGCCGCCCGACCAACGTTTTACCGCGATGTGGGCGTAATTACAGCGGGAGCTGGGACAGTCTATGTTCTCAATCTCGAAGAAGTACCCGTCTCTGGTCGCCGGCGCTTCAATTTCATTCCGGCGAAGATCGAAGAAGCACTCGGGGAGTCGACAGTCGAGCAGATCAAGCAAGAGTACGACGGAAGGTTTCTACCGGATCATGATCCCAGAGTCAGGCAGGTAAAGAGGGTGTTGGAACGCCTGTTGCCGTTTGCATTGAAAGAGGGCAAAGGTCTAAGTGAGATGGCGTGGGAAGTGCATGTCATCGATAGCCCAGAGCAGAACGCATTTGTTGTGCCTGGCGGGAAGGTGTTTGTTTTTACGGGGATACTTCCGCTTTGTCAAAATGAAGATGGCATTGCAGCGGTCCTCGGACATGAGATTGCGCATGTTGTAGCGCATCATACTGCGTGAGTTCTCATTGCACATCCTTATCAATCCGACTACTGACCAGACCAAAGCGAACGCATGTCACAAGCCCCCCTAATCCTCATTCCTATTCTCGCCTCTCTCGCCCTCGACGTCTCCTTCTACTCAGCGAACATGATACTGCAGCTCTTCTTATCTATGCCCGCATCGCGCAAACACGAAGCTGAAGCCGACTACATCGGCCTCTTGATGGCTGCGCAAGCATGCTACCGCCCCGAGGCAGCCATGGAGTTCTGGGCGCGCATGGAGAAGACCGGTCAGCACGGGCCGCCGCAGATCCTAAGCACACACCCGAGTAATCACAATCGGGAGGAGAAGATTAAAGAGTGGCTGCCAAGAGCACACGAAAAGGCGGAAGCGAGTGAGTGCGCAGGAACGAGCCAATATGTTGATGGGTTTCAAAGTGCATTGGGAGGGTTTGGGAATGCGTTTGGGAGGTGGTGAAGCATACTTGCTGTGGTAGAAGGTTGTGATACTACCTGTATGAGTAAGTCGTATACACACTCCGCTGAAACCATATAGATGACTAAGGACTGATAGTATAGTTTGCAGGGGTTAAGATTGCATGGGAAGGAACTGTTGTGCCCGCCGAGCTACAGCCACCATTGATATTGAAGGCATTAGGCAAACCATGTCACGAATCTCTCCACAAGTCCGATATGTATCCTTGCACTGTCGAATCCAGTAAGATAGTTGCTCCTGTTGCCAGCTTGAACCGCGGACTGTCGTACGACACCGGGTAAACGGCCAAGCTAAGCGCGATACAACACCAAATACACTGAAAATGTAATTAGGCCAGCTTCCTAATACAGATACAACAAGTGGGTATCTGACCCTTGCCAAGATGGCACAGGGATTGTACACACGCGATCTTGCAGCAGTATACACAAGCGCATGCCCTCGTGTTTTTCCTCGGCGCTCAGTTGCAGCTTCTATCTGGAGATACGGTCTACTCAAGCACTACACCATGGCCGATCATGCTATTGGTCAGAAGCCGACAAATGTAGACAAGCAAAGACCGCCACTGCGCAGGTACTTGCGCGCATTCTGCTTACTGGTCTTCTACATCCCACTCATCCTCATGCCATGGATTGTCACCTTGGTTCTCGCATACCGCCCATTGAGTCAGTATACATATGCTTATGCACCAGGCTTCTCAAAGAAGGAATATGATTCTATGCAAGCATGGACAAAAGCGATTCCTATTCTGAACTCCATCGCTAGCATCCTCACCGTACCCATTACTTCTGCTCTTATCGCTCAGGCCGCGGTAGTGTTCGCTCAGCGACGCTATCCTACACAACGGTTGAGCGTTAGGCATCTGCTTAGTCTTGCGGATCGTACATGGCTGGATCTCGGAGCGTTGAACAATTCGCGGCGGTGGAAAGAACCAGGGAGCTGGAGGGTGAAGGGATTCTTGTTTGCGAGTGCGGGGCTAGTTATTCTCAGTGAGTTGAACGCACTTGTTTGAGATCCGTGGTACTAATAGCATTGAAAGGCGCGGTTCAGTACCCCTTGTATCAACTTCTGGCGCCATGGCGAGCCATTACTGTACCAACCTGCGCGGATACGGCTTACATTCGCGGCACTGGGTATGTTACGGAGCATTGTGATTTCAAACAAAAGGTCTCCGATGGGCGCTCGTGTTTCAAAAACAGCTATGTCGAGATAGGCGTGGATCTGGAGCCCGCACAGATGGCGGCTATCCCAGCCTCACACGCGGTGGCGCTTGTTAAGACCGACCTCTCGAAGGTCTCGCAATGGACGGTTCAGCCAAATCTATAGCGAGAAGCTGGTGTTAAAGACCCTCTTGATCACTCCTGGAGTGATCCTCGCTACAGCTCACTCAACGATGTCACTGGTTTCGTCGCTGCACTTCCAGCTGATACAACAACTGGCGTCCTTCGAGAGCACATCATGCGACTCAATTCCTCCGTATCTTGCATTTCCAAGTCTACTTCCGAATATCCTTCTACCTGCTCCGGCTCAAGCCTATCCAAGCATCTTATTCATATGAGTGGGGCTTCGACAACGTAACCGTCGACATCTGTGCTCCTGGCAACTCCGAAATGCCTCCATGGAGGCCTGATCGTAATCTTCAAGAGATTTCTGAGGGGGTCTACTTCAAACTTACCGGTTTTTCCACAGACGGCGACACGACGATTCACTGCACGGCGCGGACTACCAGGGGATACTTTGAGCTCGGGAACACTCACAATGGTGGGTCATATGGTCCTCTCTTAGAGAAGTGGTCCCATGACGATTATCCCTATGGTGTTCTCAAGTTCAACGACTACTTTGGATTTGAGATCAAGGCAAGCAATAATTATACGAACTCTTACATTCCGTCCGAAGAGTAAGTCACAGGAAATTAAGATTCGTATGTTGCAAATCTTTACAGTGCTGATGTTGAGCAGGGACCACATGACAGGAGCTGCTATACCTCAAGGCGCAAACATGCCTGGACCACTGATGACGGTTATGGCATCACTTTTCGGCAATGACTCCTGGGCTCGATCAGTCGAACTTATGTTAACCGAGTCCAACAATCTCGAAGCACGAGACATAGATGATGTCGACCCAAGATTGTCAGCACTGCTCCAACCTATATGCGATCGCGCACCTTTCTCTAGAGACGTGGCTTTCAGCAGCGCTTTGAATAGGTCTTGTTCCGACAGCTTTCTCACTCTCTCCCACACACTTTACCATCTGGTCTCTCTGTGGAACGATAATTCTACCGCTGAATCTCGCCTCCACACTGCTCTGTTCCTAGCCAACAAAGCAGCGCTGACAGCCAATACTGGAGACCAAACAATTTGGGGCCAGGGAACTGGACGTCAAATCTACTTCGCGCCAGGCTTGACTATTCTAAAGCCTGAAATCAGTGTGCCCGCACAGATCGTTTTATCAGTACTCATCTTCATCCAGCTCATCGGTCTAATGTGGCTGGGTTGGTTCATCTATACAGCACCGACATGGACGCCCACTCTCGATGCCATGGCTGTAGCCAGGATTGGCGCGAGTGTGGATCCCAGCTTACTCCCACCATTCGGCGAAGTGGGCCAAAGAGAGCATGGAAAACTGGCGCACACCGATGGACTCGTGGGTGTACAATCAAGTGGGGAGAGTAGTCAGCGCACTCGCCACGACGCTGGCGAATCAGAAGTCGAGCTCGTCGACTATCGATCTGAAGACGTGAAGCAACACGCGACATCAGCAGTAATTGAGATTGGGCAGACGACAGTACTGGGTCTTGGAGCGCCGGGTTTCATTTCAGGTCCTCGACAAAGACCTTCCAGCGCTGGTCAGGGGGATGCGTAACCATGGCTAGGGACCGATAGTCAGATATATATACAGTATTTTTGATGATAATCAGTACATACGACCATAGGACGTTGAAAACAAGGCTTCCCGTTCGCTCAGCCCTATTTAAGCAACGTACCGGCGGATTAGTAGTTAGGTGGGTGACCACTAGCGAATACCCGCTGTTGTATGTATTTTTTTGAATCTCTTAGCTTTCATCTCGACCTCGTCACCTCCCTAAGTTCAACACTGTTTTGTTGGAACTCTCTGCTAAACTCCCATATTTGTTGTCAAGACACAAACGATGTCTTGCTTCAACAAGAGCCATCGCACACTGATTTGCGTGACTCAAGCCTTTTTCAATGCCATTACTACTAGTCGTGCATCAAGGTTCTTAGGCACTCATTCCACAACGGTTGATACGCATCAATGTTGGAAAATGATATAAGCCAGGTCAGGTGACCTTGGACTACCACTGTATATATAGCAATTCTCTTAGTTAGTCCATCCATCACTCAATCAAGTCTATACCTCAACTCTCCCCTACAACAACCACGACAAGTTAATAGGTGGCAAGAATCAACTAAACTGAATTGCTAAGGCGCAATCACAATCTGATAAGTCGAAAGATAGGCTGAGATAAGCTTCGACAATTGATACTCGAGCTACAATGTTCTGAACTAAAGAGTCTGGCTTCCTCTCAAATACTTCATTTTCGCTTAGAAATGGCGAAGCTCACTATCGCAAGGCCATGGGTATAACGTCCGCTGAACGGATAGCTGGTAGTACGTGCCAGCGGCGTCTTTGGGATACCTGGAGGTTTTTCTTGCTACACACTGCTCCCCGGTATATGCTGATATTTTCTCGTTGTACGTCGTCTCTCGCCCCTGAGTGGTCGGCCATCCATAGTGGAAGAGCTGAGTGGCGGGCGTGAGAGGTTGTGGTTGTCCCCCTAGATAAAGCAGCATGTCAGCGTAGTCGTGCGAGATAATGAGTAGTGTGCGCTCCGTAAGACCTCGAACAAGTGAGAATTGCCGCTGCGAATAACTCTGAAATGAAGCTTGTAAAATGATCGCAGCTTACTAGAATGCGTTAGTCAATGATACACAGCACGCAGACAGGAGCTTATACCTTTCAATTTTTTGAGGTCTGAATCGCTGATTAACCTTTTCTGCCATAAGTGATTGAACAGACGGAAATCAGGCCGTCCCGTTTTCAGGGATTCCCCAAAAGCTAAATGCTCATTTGGTAAGTGTTCAGTCTTGAGGACCCACGCATCCCATCCTGTATCGCAGGATACCTCCCAATCACATAGTGGACAAATTACTGATCTTGGCGGTTCCTCCCCTCTGAAGTGAGAAAGGGAGTGAGTTTTCCAGTCCTCTTTGTCTAAACCCACGAAGTCACAATCAAGAAACCAAAAGACACATTCGTACACAGGTTTAGCCTCATCAGAAACTGGTTGCTCAAGTACGTCGTTGTTGTCTTCGAGAAGGGGTGCATTCAAGACCTGGCTGAATAGCCTAGGACTGATAGACGTCTCGAGCTGATGAGATCCGCCGTCATCATCTTGGGGTGATGGAACTCTGTTATAAGCATCAAGTGGACGAGTATCTGCAAACGCCAGTGTGGTTAGCATATGGAAAAAGCGCGTTTGAGTCACTTACGTTCTTGGCTCGTATCGTTAACAGTCAGTGTCGACGGGGTCTGGCTGCTGTGGCCTCCACTATCACCGGGTTCCATAGCTTCTACTCTAGTTTCACTACGATCTTCTTTCGCACCCTTCCGTTTCTTCGTTCTTCCATAAGACGGAAAATCTACGTGCCAATCATCGTCGTCGACAATTTGATCACCCACTGTCTCATTCTGTGGTCGATCGATAAATAATCCTTCTCGTTTGCCTTTTTGAACAACTTTTTTCCAATGTGAGACCGCCATTGCGGCCAATTGGACCTTATCTGGGTTGATTTTTCGCCCTTTTCGATCAAGCAGAACACGGAACATGGGAAATCTAGGGTCTGGTTCTATGGCAGATTGATCTTGATCTGGATGTAGCTCGGTCATGTGCAGTGCCATCGCTGCTCTTCTTCCGGTTGTCTCGCCTTTGAAAGCAAGATTGCATATGGGACATGCATCTTCCTCTGGTAAAACTGAACTGCTCATGCTGTGATCGCTAGATAAGGATCGGACGTCCTCATCTTTGATGCTCTCATCGTCGTTCTCAGATTGCCCTCTCGCATGTGATGGTATCGCAAATAATGCTAGCTCTTGCTGATGCTTTCCAAGGTGACGGCGGAGCTGCATGATCGATGGAACTGTCGCGCCGCACAATACGCATTGGGCGTCTGCGTGCATAGAAGGACTTCGTTTACAAGTTCTTATGAACTCGTCGATCCGTTCCTTAGACCCAAGGTAGTTGTGGTCTTGCTCAAGATGGCTTCGAAAAGTGTCTGGCGAGTGAAAGATAATATTGCAACCCTCAAAACACTCCCAACACTTGCGGTGAGCATCTAGTTCATGGCTAAACCATTCGTGTTGGGACTCGTAGGTATGATCAGGAATTTGACAGTCTTCAAATGTGCAAAGCTAGGGGCAGCTTAGAAATTACGCCGACACGGGCCTTGAGAAGAAAACTTACAAACGGTTGAAGATCCCGATAAACGTGTTTGTACCACAAGTTGGTTTGCCGAGCAGACGTCATACGGCAGCAAAGAGTACATTCGAAGGGCTCACCGTTCACGCCAGCTTCTGGCAACGGAGGAGGTCGCAATTTCGATGGATCGCTGTTGGACGACGCGTAAGATGTTTGTGACAGGGTGTCTTCGTAGTCGTCAAAATTTGTGGTAGTATATGCCTTGACTGTACGCGGAATGGACGACGCTACCGTGCTCTGGGGGTTCTCTGATGGTGCTGCAATAACGACCGCCAAAGTTTTAGCATCGTACTCGTGGGATTTGGAAACAAGCCCTTGTTCCAATTTGGCACGATGCTCTGTTCGGTATCGAAGGTATTGCCGACGACGTGATATTGCTTTGCCTAGACGAGATATCAAGTACTCCTGAGCGGATGGGAATTTTCCTCGTACATGGTCAATGTCAAAGATTTCAAAGTGTGACATATCCAAATTTTTCGACTCTCTGAATTGATTGTGAGGCGCTGGGTTTCGAATGGCCATTGAGAGGCGCATGAGACAGGTATTTATCTCCGCCATGTTTGAAGCGAGTTGTGTGAGCTCCGTTACATCTCTCCCATCGCCTTCCTGGATATCGCTTTCAGACACATCAGATTCTGAGTCAGACAGGTCTTCCCATGGCTGCCGTGTTCCTGAGATAATGTCGTTGGCTTCTCGCAAAACTTCGGCCAGATTTTGTAGCAAGTCGACGATCCGGTCTTGTACATGTGAGGCCTCACGGAGCCTATAGTCGAGGGAGCTTCTGCCCTTCTTGTGGGCACCAATGTTGCCAGACCATAACCTGAAGCGTCCAGCTTGGTCAGGGATCGATTCAGGTGGTAATTTTCTTGTGATGTGAGGTTCGGCTCTTTCAAGGCATCTACATACATCCCGAAAACTCTTCAAACAGTCATGGACTTGGCTTGCGATAGCGGTAGTGCTGGCGTCTGTAATACCTATACTAGCTTGGGAGTGGGGCGCCATTGATTCTCTGCCCTGATGTTGAATACCTAGGCGAGGAGAGGTTCGATACGATTGATGGGAATTGTGGAAAGAGATACCAAAAGTGAGATACTACCGTGGAGGATTTGAAGCATCGATAAGATCAAGCTGACGATGAGGGGGCTGTTTCTGCGGGTTGACCGCACACGTGCTCGCTTGACCACCCCTGCATCTGCACCCCTCGCTCAGCCTTGTTTCTGGCGACAAGTGTTCTCGTTTCGTTTGTTTTTGACCTGAATATTGTTCAATCTGTAGATCACTCCGAACTCGTACGCAAACTCATCTCAAACCAGCTCGACAATGTCTGGCCTCGAAGTCGCCGGCGTAGTGATTGGAGCCTTGCCGCTGGTCATCTCGGCTCTGGAACATTATGCCAAAGGTATTAAAACAGCCAGGCGACATTGGCGCTACAAGGAGGAATTGAGATCGTTGATCCTTCAGATCAAAACAGAACGTGGTATATTCGTTAACACTCTTGAACAGCTCCTTACCGGGGTTGTGAGAACAGAGCATATGGCAGAACTAATATCAGACTCTCAGAGCGATGCTTGGCGAACGTCAGATGTCGACCAGAAATTGAGAGATCGATTGCGAAATGCATACGACGTTTATCTTGACAACATGAAGGGTATGGAAGTGTCGTTGAAGATGATAGGGGAGAAACTAGCGCTGGATCCTAATGGCAAGGTAAGTTCACCCTTTCTACGTCATCATGATCTCTTCTACGCCTCGTAAGAGCATTGCCTCCATTGCAACATCTAATATAGCAGCAAATACACTTCTCATTCTTACGCTACCTGATCTCCAAGGATTTGAAGAGGCTTACAATACTGACTTGTATAGCCACAGTTTTCCGATCCAAGTCTATTCAAACAAGAGCTCAAAAGACTCAAATTTTGCATCGCCGAAGCCGAATATTCTGACGAGCTGCAAAAGCTCAAGAGTTATAATCAAGCTCTAGCGAGGCTCACCAAGCAATCGCTAGATCTGGAGCCGACACGAGGCCCCAAGACTCGCTCCTATCCCAACTTCAGGGCTTTGCAAAGCTATGCAAGAAGCTTGTATGAGACTCTACGGTCAGAACTGCAGTGCACACGCGGATGTCAGGAACATGTTGTCAATCTACGCCTAGAGAATAGAAATGAGTTGATGGAAAGTGAGAAAGAGTTGCCTGAACACACACCTTTTCGAGTCGTTTTTACGCCAACTTCGGATATTGATTGGCGGGAAGTCGTTATACGATGCGTTGTCGACAAACCCAAGCCTGTACCCCCTACGCTGCGGGTTGGAAATTCGATATCAACAACTCCAAATCGCAAGCAGGTTCGTTTCGGCCAACTCGGCCCACAAATTCAACAGACTCAGATCGACCACAGTACCATCACGCACCAGCATACTGCAAAAACGTTGAGTCTATCCCAAGAGCGTATACAAGATCTTTGCAAAGCCATCTATGAACTACAGCAGCCGCAAAGGGATGCGTGCCTCGGATATCTGGTTGATGCTTTGCAGCGCAAACATGTTATATATTCCCTGCTACCGTCAAGTAATTGTGGCCAACAACAATGGGCAGCTTACTCGCTGCACCAGATCCTCGCCTTCCAGAGTAGTACGAGTAGACGTTTGACAAAGCTCAACAAGCTCCAAATTGCAGTAGACCTGTCATCGAGTGTCCTGCAATTGTACGAAACGCCATGGTTAGATGGAAGCTGGTGCAAAGACGACCTTTATTTCATCCAGAGACCTGGAGCTCCGTCAGCATCAGTCTACGAGCATCCTTACGTATCCTGCAAGTTCTCGTCGTCCGCTCAACATACCCACTCAACTCAAGCTCGGCGAACAAAAATCAGAGTCATCCGTAACCAGACTTTGTACACCCTTGGCATCTTACTCATCGAAGTCTGGTACGGAAAATCTATCCAAGAGCTGCAAACAGCTAGTGATCTTGACTGCCAAGGCACACCAGGCGCCTCGTGGTGCACTGCGGAACGTCTGGTCGAAGAGGACCTTGAATTCGAGGCAGGAAAGCGATATTCGGATGCCGTTCGACGATGCATACGTTGTGACTTCGACCGAAAAGATGTCGACCTTCAAAACGAAAGTTTTCAACAAGCTGTGTTTGAAGGCGTAGTGGCGCCGCTTGAAAAGACTCTGCAGCATTTCAAGGGCCTAAACTGATACAAGTTTTGTGCTGCGACGTAAATCCCACGTTGTGGCCTGACGTCAATATTGCTGAGGCTGTGCGAGAAGATGAACATGATGCATTGTATGAGCAAACATTTTGAATACGGCCATAGGCCCTGAAACAAGTTCCCGTACCTAAGCTGCCGTCTATCACGGTGCCGTCTCGAGATTGCCGTTCCACGTGCTTTGAATGCACTGAAAAGGTATTTGCTACAGTAAACAGACGCCGAACATTGTCTTAGGCGTCAAGATTGATTTCTTCGCCGAACCTTCGATAAAGCGAGCAGATTAGGAAGAAGTACTTGCCATGAGCGAGAACACGTTGTAGAGATGTATCAATCGCTCTTCAATCCATGATGGCTTTGTTGATAGCCAGAGCCAGTAGATAGCATGGAGCTTGTCTGATTCTTCACATGTTGTTACGGTACGCAGCCCGTGATGCACTGAAGCGTGGCCATGGCGTCGTGCGGCGCAGTGCAATGTTGGTAGAAGAGGCGTTCATCCAAATACCGCCGGTCGTATCCAAATCCTGTTTCCTGATTACTGTCTCATCGAATTCATCTGTTCCTCGTCGCGGTAAAGCAGGCAGGCCTACGCAACATGTACATAGCAGCCTGCATAGTGCACCATCGACGGAGCTTGGCCAACTTTTTGATATTTACTTTGCATCAATCTAACAGCCGGTAGTATCTTCGATTCTTGCAGGCCTTGCAATTGACAACGCAAAAGATCCGTTTGCTGGAGTTTCATTCCTGTACGCCATCAATGAACTCCGGTGTGGGCTCTTCCACATCACTTCAAGTGCGAGCGGATACATCTATACATGGTTGTTGCGTATATATGGGGTGGGAGCAGTACAGATGTGAAAAAAAGAACTGTCTGTGAACTTTGTTATGAAGATGTAACGCGCAAGAATTTTCACATACGACCATAAGACGTTGAAAACGAGGCTTCCCGTTCGCGCAACCCTATTAAACCAACAAACTAGCGGATTAGTAATGGCGGGTGACTCCTAGCAAACACCCACCGTTGCATGTCTCTGTGCTCTTCCTTCCAGCGAAAGTTCACCCGGATCTCTATTCTATGCAACCAATGATACTCCAGCCAAGGGAAAGATAAAGTGCACAGTCACTGCGAAGATCTGCAACCAACTTTTCCACCTCTCCTCGCTTGTGAGTCTTTGCTTGTCTGCCTCTTCAATGCTTCTGCCAACCTCTTGGACAATCTTAATACGGTACCTCGAATATGTTTTCACTGTAGTGTAAGTGTTATGTATTGGTATGAGTGATGATCTTCTATCCATACTTAGTACGCTAGTGGTTTAGCGTGTAAACATTGGTCCTACAGGGCAACTCTCCATTGATTGATACATAAGACCATGTGGCGATATGAACAAACTCTCCTACTAGGAATCATTCAAGAGAACCTGATGGTTGAGTTCCAGCATACTCATGTAGCATCTACCGCGTCAATCTACACACTCCTCTCGTTTGCTGCAGACCGTGCCAAACCTCCGAACTTCGTTCCCTCCTGACTCGCCAGAACACGCGGGTTTCCCACCTCGACTACCTCTCCATTATCCATAACAACCACTCTATCAAAGTCCATGACCATGTCCAGCCGATGCGTTACCGAAACCACTGTGTAATCCTTGAACTTGGTCCGGACAATCTCCTCCATCACCCGCTCAGTCGCATGGTCGACGCTCGAACTTACCTCGTCTAGCAGCAGGATCCCTTGGTCAGGCATACCAGGTAATGTAGCAGCTCTTTTATTCCGTGTGTGGATCTTTCTTACAATGAGAGCGCGACCAAGCGACATAAGCTGTCGCTGGCCTGCACTGAGCGTGCTAGCATCCATACCTGCATGTAGACCGCCACGCTCCTCAATAAAACTCCACAGACCAACAGCTCGAAGAACGTCTTCGCACTCTGCAATAGTTGAGGCGTTAGAGGGGTCCAGGTTAATCATATACGTGGAGCCATCAGGGAGGAAGACTGCTTCCTGAGGCACGGCGATGATGCGTTGGCGCAGCGCGAGCCGATTGATACGGCAGAGTAGCGTGTCGTCGATGATTGCCTTGTCGGCTGTCGCGGATGTAGGGTCGAGGAGCTTAAGTAGTAGGGCGATAAGGCTCGATTTGCCGCTACCAGTACGCCCGCAGATAGCGACTTTTTCGCCAGAACGGATTGTGAGGTGGATATTGCGAAGGGCCAGTTTTCCTGTCGTTTCAGTGCTTCCATCTTCTTCCTCACTATAGTTTATATTAGCGTTCTGTGCCGGTGACAGGTGGCGATTCAAGGGTTCCCTACTCGTAGCTTGCCGATACACCATCAAGCTGCACCACACCATTCTGGGGCCACTGCTCAGGAGGGACCTCGTCCTCTCCCTCTTTATCTTCCGGCAGTACTGTCTGACTAAACGTCTTGAGCCGTGCAATTGCCCCAATCGAAGTTTCGAGCCTTGTCCAGTTCAAGACAATGCCTGCGAGGTTTTCGCCAAAAGTAATAAGGCTGTACAAAGACGCACCAGCGAACGCAGAGTTTGAGTGAAGCTGTACAGAGAGAGTTACCATGATTACTGCTAGCATCATGACTACGAGGCCGAGAACGAGGTTCAGCCACTCTTGGATCATGAGGAGGAGATATGCTGGTCGTTGGCTGGTGTTGAGTAGGCGGATGTTCTTTTCTCGCTCGTTGGAGAGGAAACCTGTGGATTTATCATGTCAGTAACGGTACTGTATAAAGACCCAGGAAGGTGCAATGCCTCCTGCTCTGACTCACCGAATGCTCGAATAGTCGTGATACCCTTGAGAGTGTCGAGGAAGTGGGTGCTACATGGCGCTTGTCAGTACAGAACACAATAGCCTCGCGTTGCACCAGTGTATGGAAGTATACGCACTACAAAGGACTTTTGGTCTCAAGGTCCAAGAGCCTCAACTGCCTAGAAGTCCGCAGATAAAATTTGCCCACGACATACAATAGAAGACCAAGGAACGGATAGGCTATCGCTAGGTAGACTGAAGATGTAAGCATGACAGCTGCTTGGCCGATAACTTGGAAAACCTGCGATATGCATCAGAACTGAAGAATTCCCTTCAAAGTCATTCCATGGGCTATCGTTGCAGACCCTCATCTCTCTCAGCAGAGGACAACTTACACTAAAGAGAGTATTTAACGTGGACTCCGGCAATTCCGTATCCACGAGGTTAAGGTCCTGGGAGAACAAGTTCAAGACGACACCGGTATCCGTTTTAGCGAAGAACCGCAATGGTGCTCGAAGCACAGTCTGAAGAGCATCCCGGTGCAAGTTGGCACCTGCTCGCTTGATGCCAAATACCCATAGTGTTATAGCAAGCAGAAGTAGCGATACCAAACCGCAAACCTGGAGCAAGGTATATATTCCAGCATAGTAACTGAAAGAATGGCTGGAATATCCCGAGGCTGCGTCATTGGTCCAGTACGTAAGCCCTGTATGTGATGTTAGTTCAGCCAGAATTCGGTTATGCAGTGGAAATATTCGCTCACAGATTGTCGGGAAGTTTGTGAAGAACCCCCAACTAGTGCCGAAAAACAAGCTCAATGATGCCAGGACCCACCCTATAGCCTGCGCATAGTGCTTATATACCGTTTTATCGCCCACTTGCCGTGCTTCATTGGTATCATTCGTGAGAGATGCTGTTTCAGATCTCGTCGTCATTGTGGGAAGCAGTTGATGCGTTGGTTCCGAGAGGCTTTTTGTTGACTCTGTCTTTTCGGACGAGATCTCGCTGGCTGCGGACGTACTCAAGCCGAGACGCTGGATAAATCCTCTGCTAGTGTTCAGTTCGGTGAATTTGCCTTGCTCAGCAATCGTGCCATTCTCGAGTACCAAGATATGGTCCGCTGCGGGTAGATACCTAACGCTGTGAGTGCACAGTATGACTGTGGAGCGTCGTCGTCTCAAAAGCCCAGTCGGGCCAAAAACCTGCTGAAAGACCTGTTTTCCGGTGTCGGCGTCCAACCCGCTGAAGATGTCGTCTAGTAAGAGCAGATCCGACTGCAGGTATAGAGCTCGTGCGAGCGCAACGCGTTGTTTTTGCCCGCCAGATAAAGCAATCCCATCAGAGCCGATGTTTGTACGATCTCCTTGTGCAAGTGCGGCGAAGTCGACTTGCAAAGCCGTAGCCTGTATGACCTCGGCGTACCTCTCGTTATCTATTGGAGAAAATCCGATTATGTTGTCTTTGATTGTCGCATTTGAGAGAAACGCCGTTTGTTCACAGAACCCAACATGGGCGAATCTGTTGCTCAAGATAACGTTACCCTTTTTACAAGGGATCTCTCCGAGTAGTGCTTTGCAAAGCGTAGACTTTCCGCTTCCAATCGCTCCAACAACGATGGTGAGCGAGGATTTCGTAATTCGAGTACTGATGTTTTGCAGGACAGGCTTGTTCGCTTTCCAGCCAAATTCTCCGTCTTCAATAACCAATGCTGATTCAGGCAAGGCTTCACTACCCTCCGGACCCTTCTCTGACTCTCTCAGTCCATCAGCAAGAATCTTGCGGAAGTCGTCGCGGGTCTCACACTCCAGAAACGCTTGAATCCGGCCTAGACACGCTACCCCGGAGATGATCTGGGGGATGCCTTCGAAGACTTGCAACAGAGGATATGTCAAAAGTGTGATGAAAGCGAGAGAAGTGAACATAGTCGAGACATCCAGTTTTCGCTGAGAGGAGGCGAAGGTAAGAGGCGGGGCGATCATCTGAGCAAAAAACCCAAGTGTCGCTGCGGTGATGAAGATCTTTCGCCATCTGACTCCTTTGGCCAGCTCATCGACACGTAGGTTTTGCACGAAGTCGCCAACATGAACGGTGAGGCCGGAAATCCTCAGGTTCTTCATGTTGCTGATAACCGTGGCGGTCAAACCAACGCGTTTTTGAACTCCTGACATCCAGGCCTTCTGCGCATCTCCTGTCCATTTCATCAAGATTGCCAAAAGGATGAAACAGACTATGACCATTCCAATGGGTACGGTGAAGACTACTCCAAGTCGATTGTACAACATCCATGAAGCCAGAGCGGCTTGAATGCTGGCAGCCCAGGTCTCGTGCAAATTCCTGAAGCCAACCCGAATTCGCTCCATGTCGGTACTCATGAGGGTTAATGCAGCACTGTCATCTCCAAGGGCAATGCGAGCCTCTGTGGCCTTGATAAAGATCTCAGTGACTAGGATTGACCTGGTCATTGTACGGAGTCGATTGTGAAAGTACCTAGTTTACAGGTTAGTGATAGTTCTCGAGACTTTGGTTTCGTGGAGCTCTGTACCAGTAGAGTGCCATAGATATAGCAATTCCGGTGTAAATAAAGAAGGCTGCGCCGATGAAGCCATACCCAATGTTGGGGTCGAGCTGAGTTTCAGATAGGTAGTCTGTGAGACGTTCTAGCAAAAGCGGTTGACAAAACGTGAAGCCCAACATGCAAAGACGTGGTATCACGGGCAGTAGAAGGGAAATCTTGAGTGTGCGCACAAGCACTGCCAGCAGGCCATATCTCCGGCCCTTCAGTTTGGAATAATCTATGTTCTTG
The DNA here is from genome assembly GCA_027946375.1 of Neodidymelliopsis sp. IMI 364377. Classification (NCBI taxonomy): domain Eukaryota; kingdom Fungi; phylum Ascomycota; class Dothideomycetes; order Pleosporales; family Didymellaceae; genus Neodidymelliopsis; species Neodidymelliopsis sp. IMI 364377. The sequence goes on along the minus strand of JAPEUT010000009.1, from coordinate 2,099 downwards.
GCAAACTTTTCGTGGAGTGTCTTAGCGTCCATGTTGATATCAAGTGGGTAGAGATCATCGATCTTCAGGACCTTGCTATGTCCCAGGCGGAACAATCCATTGAGCCAGAAGAGAACACCCAGGGAGAATACGCTGCTGGTTTCCTCTGGACTATGCTCCTTGTTGTTCCATCGTACCCATTGAGCCTTCGTCTTAGCTTCTAATAGAAGTACGATAGCTTTGAAAGCTACAGTAGCGGTGAAAAGGCTGCTGTATGTGATCTCGTGTCTGCTAGTCGAAGACAAAAATAGCGTTCTTGCTCGGGATATGTCTAGGAGTAGGGTCAGAGACAAGTAGATGTTCAACAGTACAGACGGTCTCGGGCTTCTGCTATGATCGATAACGCTCAGTGTTACCATGAGCAGCGCCGACACGAGATTGAGACTAGAAGCAGCTATAAACAAGTTGGTGACTTGGAAGGACCCAACCGTCGCTAAGACGAGAAGCGTGAGTTCAAGAGTGAAGTATATTGCTATAGCAACCTGTTGAGTTTAGCCAACACTTGAGCATGCGCAAATTTTGGACAGGAACGTACCACTTTGACAAACCGAAAGATTGGAGCATCCACCAAGACAGGCTTCCGTGCCTGAGACAACGTACGCCATAACGAAGTTGAAATAAATAAGATGGAGGGTATAATAGAGAAGAACAACTGCTCGAACTGCACACCGAAGTCGAACTGCTCTTTATTCATCTGGAGTATATTCTCGTCGCCAGTGGAGAAGGGCATTCTGGGAGCTTAAGCAGTTGGAATGCAGCAAATTAGTGTTCCTACTGAAGGAAGAAGAATCGCCGCCAGGTTTTTCACGGAGAGTTTGGTTGTAGTGACAGGTATAAGGGAGAACGCTCGATGCTCATTTGCGAACCAAGATTTGTCAGCACAGATAAAGTGACGCAGGTACTATTGTCCAATCTATTGGACGGATCACGTACATTTGACAGGTCAGATTGGGGCGATGACTATTGGTCAGGTCGTGTCAGATTGGCGGAAAAACAGTCTTTCCAGGCAGAAGCCAAGCGCACGGTCGCTGAGGGATTACCAGAGGTATACTCTAGCTTCTTTCTGAAAGTAAAGTGCCTCTTATACGGAAAGCTCTTTTTCATAATGCATAACGTTTTCAGTTTAAACTGTTTTTCTCGGTGTTGCAAACTTGATCAAACAGTGTTTGCATCCGCCTGCTTCACCTGTCGACCTAATCTTTGCAAAACTCAAAGTTGTTTGTTTTGATTAGTTCGGTTATATTTAATGGATCCTATATCCCATGGATAGACTAAAGCTAAAGCCATATTCTAGTCCGGTCGACGATCAAAAGGATTTTCCTCCATAACACTGCATTAATGTCGCACCTAGCCTGCCACTTTCGCAGTACAGAAGAGACAGATTGTAAAAAAATGCCATTGTAGTGATGAGCAGGCGGAGCGCGTGCACGCTTGTTAAGATTTCGTTGCATGCGATACGGGTACGTGCTTATGCACGGCGTTGTTACTCAAGTATCAGCGGCTACGCAGCAATGGAGGCCTTCTGTGATACAGAAGCGCACATACAATATCAGGGACATCCCCGTCACTTAGGCAGGAGACGAAAGGCTTTCGGTTCGCTCGGATTCATCTAAGCAACGCACCGGCACGATGACAATCCTTCTGCGTCGCCTGCTGATTCCAGTAGATATATTGAGGCTTTTGCGCATTCTTGTCGTTAAGGACTACGCTGAACCTCTTCAAGGTAGTTGTCCTCAGTTCTTTAGTCAATCATCTATGCAACACAGTTGTGATCAGTAAAGCTCTGTATCTACATTTTCAAGTTCTTAATTCTACCTGTTTTGCAGCGATTGACAACGATACTGTACTTTTCTTAGCTCTGAGATTATGGTAAGTAATATACCAAAGTCTACTGCAAAGTGATTCTGTGTTGTGCATCGGTAGGTATAGGATTGTGATAACTTTCAATTCAATAACTGTATAATTGTAAAATTTGGTGACATAAGCACATACGACCATAGGACGTTGAAAACAAGGCTTCCCGTTCGCTCAGCCCTATTTAAGCAACGTACCGGCGGATT